>JAAMPD010000822.1:0-35640 GCA_025266255.1 Trissolcus basalis
GCATTCGTTTTCAAATTTCGCAATTGAATATCCACCCATTCCGATAACAACAAATAAAATTATTGCCAAAACTTATCTTGTTACAATTTTGATAGTCAAAGTTTTTAAAACCATAATGATAACTAATTCAGAAATAACAAAATCCGCAGGGTGAAAATGAAATATGTTAAGCATTCGAGAAATTTCGGGCACGAAATTAGCGCATTTAATTAAAATTTTGCACAAATTGAATTAAATTTGCAACAACATGGGCAAATCATAAGGGGCGATCAAAATTTCTCTATAAAATTTTTCCTGCAATTTTACAGCCACAATTGTTGTAAATCTGTCAGTAATCAAACATTTACGGGAATTCGATGTTCTACTAAATTCAGAAAATCGATAAACAACGCAATCAATGCGATATAGCCGTCCGATTATATAACATTTCAATTGATTGCAAAACAAATAACAAATTGTTTGCGAATATAATTTTTACATGTTATTATTAATTTGATATAAATCTTCGCAACCAAAATAAATATAAATAAATTCGGTGTACGTGCGCAACGTAAAAGCAGTGCTATAATGAAGGCACCCTTGTTCGAAGAGCGCTGCGACGCTCTGCGCATGCGCCCCACGCGAACGGAAAAAAATCGGCCTAGCTACGGAGGTTGGCCGTATCGATCGTGCGCACATCAAGTCCGTCCCGTCCGACCGTGGTATAACCATCTCTGGTACAGCAATTGTACGAATCCTGAGCACCAAATAGCCGGGTACCAAACAACTCGAAACAAATTTTAATCCAAAAATCATTTACCCGAATTCAATAATATTATTTTACTATCAACATTTTTCTATCAATTTTATATTTCATTAATTGATCTCATTAATGATCCGTTTTTCAACACGGACCAATTATTTTTACACTTCTATAATTCCTTCTTAGTTGCTTGGTTGCAATTAAATATTTTTTTCATCTTTTGCAGTAAAATAAACGATTTCATCATGGAATTTTTTTTAAAAAATACCCTTTTTCGTTTGATTTTTTTTTCTCAAATTTCTTTTGCATTACTTTTCGTAGGAGAAAAATAAAGTCGAGAGGTGAAGTACTGAAGTCGTTTGCCTCTTTAGAAAATTATTTCTATTTCTGTCCTTGGGAAATATGGGTCACTTTGCCCCATCTTGCGAAGTTGGTTTTTGCAAAACAAAAAATGACAGAAAAAAAATACAAAATAAAAGTATATAACAAAACAATCTATATTATATCGCTTCACTTAATCTCTTGTCCAATTAATAATGGTTAATTACTACGATATGCTTCGGACAAATAACTCATGTTCCGAATTCTCTATCCCGACTATATAAAGTGTTATTATTGATTTGCGCAGATTATTTCCGAATGAAATTCAACGTGATTAAATCAGGAATAATTTATGATTCGTTAGACGGGTTTTGAAAAGTGCCGATAACTGAAACATGGCGAAATAACCGGACCGGAAAAATTGTTTTTTTTTTTTTCTTTTTGTCAAATTATCAACATAAACCTTTGTTTAGAATTGTATCGAGGCAGATTTCTCCTGGCCGATCTTTTGGTCTATTAAGCACCGGGGCCACGTGACTGTGGCAAGGAACAATGGACGTTTTGGGGGGCTCGATTTTGGGGTAAGCCGTGGGGTAAGCAGCAAAAAGCGCCTCTGACGAACGACCCCTTCGAAGTTCCTTGCCATCCCCTCGATTCATAAGGGATCGATTCTCTTTCTCTTTTTGTTACCTCTTGCTCGCTAGGCATCCCCTGAAATTCGCATTTCTCTCTCGTCCTGTATAGAAACGTCTTTTTTTTTCATCGATGCACCTATCAAATTTCAATAGTTATCGTAATGGACTCGAATATTAAATTAAACACAATCGACTCATTTCAAGATTAACCTATTAATCGAGTGCTAATTATTTAAACTAATCCAAAGATCGTGTGACCTATTTTTATTTCTCTTTCCACGAAACCTCAAGTTTAGTCGTCGAAAATCGTTTTCAAATTAATGCCCAAGTGGTTTTTTCATTTACTTTTGAAAATTATTTTTTCTTACTCATTATGATTTCCGTAATGATTTGAATTATTTAGTTCGCATCTATCGACCCAGGTCGATTCATCCTGTTTTTCGTATCTTGGAGTGGAATATTTTTAACCACTCACTTCAATCCTGTTGATAGTATCGAGCACTGAAAGGCGACATTCAAGATGCAAAAGATATTATGAAGTACGAGTAAAATTGTATACATGACGTTCGCACTGGGAAATGCAGTTTTAATTTTTCCAGCGAATACAGAATTAAAAAAACAACAACAAAAAGAAGTATTCAACTTTTCATATGTCAATTTCATTTTGGATCCATTTTTGATCACATTTGCTATGGCCGAAAATAATTCTGCACCCTGATGAATAAACAAACAGTGCTTTGCGTTTCGAAATTAAGCTTCCTTCGTGTTGAGTGATTGTTGTTATTTGATAAAAAGAATTTTATCATACATTCACTTTCACTCAATTTATACTAATTCAATTTCGCGTTGAAAACCAATAGGACGTATATCGTAAAAGTAATTTAATGAGATACACGCTGATTCCGGCGTCGTAGCCAGGTAGCATTTTGCATGGTATCTCTGTGAATTTAATTATCACCGCGCCGGTCACCCTAGCCTTACCGGAAAAATTCCCATAACAAAGTAAAAAAAGGACACGGAATAGTGAGAGAGCTAATGGATATTATCGAATTTTATTACTTACCTTCGCCAAATATATATCCTTTGTTTTCCTGAAAACAACAAAAAAACTTGAATTATTATCAAAATGTAAGAATCGATTTCAGAGATAATATTTTCTCAATTTTTAAATTGTAAATTTTAAATCAGCAATGAGATTTACAATTTCAAGTTTTAACATTTCGTGTTTGAAAAAAAAATTCTCATGTGTCAAAATGATTTTCATTTGGAGCAAATGTGGAGATGGAAAAGCTGTAACATTTCAAGAATCATCAGACTGTATAGATTTTTCATATTGCATTTGAAAATGTTTTTGCGGGTATGATTTTGATGTTGCAAATTCTGTAAACAGGATCAAAATATTGCGGTGGGAACGGTATTAGTGATCAAATCATAGAAACGATCTGGGTAAAATGTATAGACAGCTAATGACAAAGTTATCCTACGATGTGCATATGAATAATTCGTCATGAATATCATGAGCGCGTTACCTCGTAAGTAAACATTTGCTGTAGGCTTAATATCGCATGAAAACCGCCAATACCCACCGTTAAACTCAAAAGGACGAATTGATCGTTTGTTCAATGAGCCGAGGTCATGGTCGATCTCAAAACCATTTTTGTCAAGCTAGTTTGATCCCCATTGATACAAATTATCAATCCCAAAAGTACAATTTTAATCCGACTAAAAGTTTCAAAATAATTTATTTGACGAAAAAATCATATTGCATACAAAAGATTTTATGAAAATCTATCATTTTTAATATCGACATTTAAATCGAATAAAATGGGAAGAATATATGCGCAAGTTAATCAAGTTGATAAATATTGACAGGTGAAAAAGTTTTGCGTAAAATTTAAATTGAGATGTTACTGGTGAGAATAAAAATGAAACAGTGAATGTTTGTTTATTGTTTTGACAAACGTTCGTAGTCCCATGCGTCATATCCGAAAACTATTTTTGCCGCTCAAACACCGTTCAAAAGTAGACCAAAAATTGGAAGCTCTTTTTTTTCAATTTACATCGCGTTACATTCATAAAACTTGAAAGATACATGGTGTAAAACGCGAACTGTTCTAAATTTGTGCTTTGCAAATGCAAGCTCGGAAACCACAGTGATCGATTCTGTGTCCGTGCACTCTCTGTCCCAAAGCAAAAGCGTTAATTTGAGTATCGTCGAATGAAACTCGTGAAATTAATGACTCTAACATTCCAGAAATTACTTTTTTTTCGCTACTAGTTATTTAGGCTGGGTTTCAAATTAAAAAAATGTAATTATTCAAGGCACATAAGAAGCAGTATCGAAATATTTTAAATTAAAAAAAAATATTACCACATTTTGCATGCAGATTTCTAACCATAGTTCTATTAATTGTAACATGTGTTTGATCGATATTTAAAACTGAAAATAAATTATACTGCATTGAAAAATAATGTTTTCATTTTGAATTTGTTATTTAAATTTGAACAAACACATCTTGGAAAATTGGCTGCACTCCGAGTGCAATAATTGAAAATTTTTTGGTACAAGAAGAATGTAAATAACAAGTGCGTCGGAATACGAACAAAACAGGTAGAGTTTTTAGAGAGAAATGCATACAGGTGCATACAGGTGGATTGCAGACTACGATGCGACATGCCTGTGGCTTTACACACGTGGACAAACGTACAGTATCCGCATGTACACGAATCTCCTTCGCCGACGAAATGGAAAGTAAAACGTTTGTGCACATAATGTACACACATTCGTGTACTGTACATCTCGATGCAACGATTACCTGTCCTGGCTGTGATTTTCTGCGCTCAACGACCGTGCACTATTTCTCTCTGAAAGTAGTTATTTCCGACACCATCAGACCATGTTTTTCGCACATTTTCCAACCTAACAGGACTCTCTAACTGAACCTAATCATAAACTCAAATTTGGTTCATTTTTTCCAACTTTTTCTTTTCTGTTTTAACATTTATTTTTACATTTTCACTCGATCGTTAACAATTTGTTCGTTTTAAAATTTATGTTCACGTTTTCTTTTTTTTTTTTTTCTTCTACCAAAGGTCAGTTGTTTGGAATAAATTTCAAGACGATTAAAAAATTGTTCAAGTTTGAAAAGCAAACAAAAGGTCAGAATTACGAAAAATCTCAACGAGCAATTTACGTCGATCTGAAAATTTCAGCCTTTGTGCGTCATGGCCTCTCTCGGTTGTTTCGCATGTAATTTTTTTGTCTCGCACGATGAATCGTGAGAAAATAATTTGCTAAAAAATGAATGATCCTAATCTTGAAAGGAATTATATCTTGACAATGCACACCGTTCGAATTCAAGAGAGCCCTAGTTCTAATTACTTTCGCGCATCACTAATGATGACAGTGAATCTCTCTGCCGCTCGCTCTTGCAGCAGCGTCATAATACTTTTGTTAATTCGTATACAAGTGTCTGCATTCATATCTTTCTGTTGCTTTGCATTAACAATGAAATAGTTGTTAATATAGTTGTTTGTAAAATAACATCGAATTGTGAACCAAAACCTTTCGAGTACGCACTTATTCATTCATTTTGTCCTTAACATATATTTTTTCAATTCCAATGTATACATAACAAAAATATCATTTTAAAAAATATCACTCTATCATTTTCGTCTTAATAACTTGAATAATATTGATTTTTAAAAGACAATTTGGGTTTCGCAAAATGAAACAATTTTTCAATCCTAAAAATATAGAGCAGATTTTCCCATACAAAAATATACGTCAAAAAATATATAAATTAATATATTTCTAATTAGTATATTAATATAGAATGAATTGAAACATTGATATCAGAGTTTGCTGCTTTATAAATGAAGTATGAAGAAAGTATTCGTGGAAGATATAAATATATAACTAAAATATTTTAATTATATTTCAAATATAATTATAGAAATATATTTTTGTCAATTTGGGATTTTTATGTGATAGAAGGTTGGGTAAAAGTACTATGTAGGACAAAAAGTGACATCTAAAATATTATTTTATTAAAAATTAGATTGTCTAGGGCGTGCGTAGACATTTTGCAACGGGTCAAACTGACCTGTCAAAAATAAACAATGACGCGCACGAAGTTAGCCAATGGTCAACCAGCGGCTAACTTCGAAGTTGTCCTCAACTTTTCAACTGTGAAGGAGAGGAGTGGAGAGAAGAGAATGGAACCTCAATTTTTAATACAATTTTCATCTATAAATGTATTAATTATAATTACATATAAAATAAATAACAATAAACATATATTTACAAACCAAAAAATGTTATTTGAGGTTTTATACAATTACCCTTTAGTGTAACTTTAACTCTGGTTTACCCGCTTTTACAATTGGTCACTTATTTGTACCCCCTAATTCCACAAATTTATACACTCCAATATAAATATAATTATATTTCGTTCATATATTTGGAGCTCGAATTGACAATAATATTCAATCCGAGCACTTTGCTCGGCGTACAAAATCATCGATCATGTTTCGAATGCTCGCAAAGGGTAGGCTCAAATTATTATATTATTCCACATGGAAGTGAACAATTGAGCACCACTGGGATGATTTGCGTGTTCACTCACAATCGCAATACGTCAAAATAAACGAGCATAAAAGCAGGGCGATGAAAGAGGATCGATCCGCGACCAGAAATTTGTTTCCACTATGGTTGTAAAATTTACAGTTCCAGTGATTTCAGTTCAAGTGAAACCAGTGATTGCATAAACTTATATTTGTTTTTCAATTACCAATTAGAGAAAAAATTAGAATCACAATTAATATCTCAGGGTCAATCGGGGTAAAAGTGACACCTCGAATATTATTTTTATGCCTCGAAATCCAAATCCTAAACAAAAATATGTTTCTAATTATATTTCAAAGATATTTAATAAACTATCGCATAATTTCATAATGTTGCATAATAAAAACAAAAATGTAACTGTTATTCATAGAAATAAACGTAATGAAAAAATGCCAACTACAAAAATAAATTACAAAATTAAATGAAATTTTAAGTTTGACTCATATACTGTGCATAATGATAAATTATCCGAAATTATTATAAGGTATGTCAAAATATCATTGCCTATATATTTGACAAATATTTGTAATTCATTTGAATTATATCTCTATATATCTCATATTGTCTGTATATTCATGATCAATTTATTTAACGTTATAAGAACTTAAATTAAATTTAAATATAAATTATATATTAAAACTATTTACGAATATATAAAAAATGTCACATTTATTTCAATATATGTTTCTCGTGTGCAATGTCAATCATCATTAATTAATAAATTCGTAGATAAAGTAAAATTTGTGCAAATTTTAAGGTTTTAATAAAAAATTTTAATCATCACTTTTAATCCCATTGGGCACTTTTATCTCGATTATCTTCATGTTTATAAAATAGTTCATTTTTATAATAACAAAATATACTTAATTTAGAAGATATAAACTATTTAGAGTTATTTTTTATTTTATATAAAAAAATGAGGAACTTGAGAAACATATGTTTTGTTTAACTTTGATCTAATGGACATAAGTCGATCTAGAATAACGTTATAATTAAGAAACCATTTAAAAGCCTGAAATGCAATAAGGAGAAAGAACAAGTCAAAAGGAAATCAAAGAAAAGGCAATGTAACAAATTAATGACCACGAGAAAAAAGGCACAAGCTAGTATGATAAGGAGGTGAAAATTGCGAAGTTGGAGGTATGAACGAAGAGAGATGACACGTGTTTGGGGAAGACTACAGTGCATAAGAACAAGACGGGAAAGAATAGATTATAATGTAAATGAAGGCGACACCTCTGTGCTCGCGTTCTTCGTGTTCGCACGAGCGGCAATGTGAAAAATCGCAAAAAGGACTGCGGGTCGCAAGGAAAAGTCACATTAATTGATTAAATTTTATATCTCAGAACAAAACAAAAAGTCACCGAGGAAACGAAAATGTCAAGTCAACCGTTGAACAAAGAACCTTCCAAAGATCAAAACCTTATCGAATTCAAAAAAAATTATCATCTAATTAGGTTCATTGTGAAAAAAAAAAAAAATCTTAGAACGGAAAAAACTGATTTTGCATTTTTTTATCCATTCAACCTTTTTTTCACATCCAAGGCTATTCTGATACGGAGTAAAAAATTGTAACAAATTTTTGGGTTCGGTGGTGAAAAGTTCTCGTTTAATTTAGCGAAATGGCTTGATGGTACATATACATTTAACTCGCTGAGTAATACCGGTGTGACAAAAAATTTTGACGTCATGGACACACGCGCGTGTTCGGGAGCACACGCGCACAAGTCCAAAACAATTATAAACTTCACACAGGTAATGCTCGGCAAACACACACCCCCACACGGGCAATCCCGTGAGTGAGTTACTCTCACAGCTTTCGGTACTCGAACACACACACACACACAAACGAGAGAAACACGGTAACGAAATTTCCACATAAACACAACGGAGAGCATTATCCCCCCGTAATATACACACACAGTTCTGACGTATAAAAAAAACTCACAACCACTCGTAAAAGCCAGTTGAATTCGAAACACAGACACAGACAAAGTCGGACACACGCACACACACATCGGAAACACGTAAAATTCGAATACTAGTCCACTCCCTCTGGTCCCTACCATGCTTTTTCAACCCCGCCATAGCAACCCCTTCCTGGCGCGGGATCTCCCACCCTCGCGATATCCTACATCCAGTGTTTGGCGTTATCTCCGTCGCACGAAATTATCTCCGTCTCTCCTGTTACTCAACCCCCCAGAGTTCCAGTTTCAATTTGTTATTTTTACATCATTTTGCCCCTCCACGTGTCACCCGCGATTCTCTTTATTCATTCCTCCTACTATCTTTTATAAGCCCTCACCCCTTTCGGCTCGCTTCTCTCTAGCGCTGTCACTGACGTTATATACCTGCTGATTGTGTGGTTATTATTCATTGTTTTCTTTATTACGGTGTTTTCCTTTTATTTATATATGCGACTTGTAATTATATTCACGGATAAATCTCATGCACCTGTGTATATGCACCGCCACTCGAATGCTCAACCGTTCTCCATTCAAATGAAAGCCGGAGAACCTTTTCGTAAGTTCAAACTCTTCAGTGCGAATTCCAACCCAGACAAGTTTCAGAGGTAAAATCGAACATTCTGCCGCTGCTTCTTCGCAACCTGTCTCTCCCGCTAAATGCGTTCGCTCGTTTCAACTTATCTGACCGGAGGGTAAACAGACAGTCAGGATGTTTATTAATTAAACTCGGGTCATGTATTTTTGAACTTTGACTATGACCAGGTCACTACTTTGATACCGGCCAACAACCCATTCAGATGCATATGTTAATTAGAAAGGTACTTCGCCTTTCATCTGACCTGTTGACAATTGTTCAAAAAATACATCAACAGGCAACGTTGATAAACAACGTTTAATCAATAATTAGGAACATCTTTTTTTCTTCTCTATGTACTAAGATTTAGTAAAGTTAGCATTCGGTAGATCGAGGGTTCCATTCCTCATACCAACAATTTTGAACATAAAATTATATGGTATCATATAATATATACCATATTTTATATGGTTCATATACATTAACTGTAATATGAACGTTGTCTGTTATATAAAGATTATTATAAAAACATCAGACCGGTAATAACAAAAGAGCGTTGACTGGCAAAATCTTCATAGAGTGAAGTTTATTGAAGTTGCGCACGCATCCAAAAGGGCGCGCATTTCAAACTAGTGACTACGTTCACTTGGTTACAAAAAAAATGATTACAAGCAAGAAGTTGCATTTGGAGGTTAGAATTTGAGGCTGACATTGAGTACATTAAGGTCAAGATGGTACGTAAATTCTACAGGTACATGGATTTAACAGGTTTCATTGAAACGACTAGTGAGGGACCTCGAAACGTATGCGCCACTTGAGGGTTTATTATGCATAGAGAAAAAAAAAGACTGGGATTAATCGCGATCCTCTTCAGGGCGATTAAAAAAACGGATCTAGCATTGTTCTGATGAAAGTTGTATGAAATGCATGGAATCATTAACCGAGGGTAATGACCATGAACATGACGAAATCGAAATCAAAAAGGTACAGAGGCAAAGCGCGGAGAGCTCAAGTGGTCGGGAATCGTAAAACGTCACGTGCTGTAATCAACATCAAAGGTCTCAGCTGAGGGTATAAAAAACTACATCATTCCTATGAAGTACATCATAAGCATGCGATACTCCGATAGCGTCGGCGGTCTCTGTTTCCCCGTGAAATATCCCCGCAGAGACGAACCGATCGTCAGAGCATATCACGGTGTCATCTGTGCCACAGTGCGCCGACTCCCCCCTCCCGCTCTATCAACTTCTTTCATATTCCTCGTCGTCTGCTTTATTCTCGTTTGCCTTTAGCTTGATTTTCTGCGGCGATTCGTTTCCCCGCCGCCTTCATCGGTCCGCCTGTTCTTTTCTCATTTCTTGCTGGCGCGCTGCCCTCCCTCTCGATCTTGCCACACAATCCGTGTTCGTTGTATATAAGCGTACATAGACTCCGGCATGTATCAATACGAATCTTCCAGTGTGCTGGAAATACACGAGGACGTGGAAGGTGGTTGCCTTGTCTCACATCCCCACCACTCGCTTTCCCAATTTAGAATCGTCCCCCTCCCGACGGACTCCTCGCCGTGGATGTCAGGAATGGGTAGTGGGAGGCAGCGGTACGGCATTTAGAGGACGAGAGAAGGAAAACATTCGCTGGCAAGGCAAAGAAGGACGAGGCAGAAAAGTGGAGGATCGAGATGGCGCTCGCGTTCTCCTCACAGAGAGAACGCGCCGAGCATGTCCGTGTGACGCGCGTGTGTGTGAGGAGCGCGCGAGAGTGGTGCGTCGGTGTGATGCTCCGAGTGACTTGGGAAAAAAGGAGCCGGGGAACGGAGCAAAGAGAAGAAAAGAGAAGCGAGTGAGCGCGACAAGGACGACAACTACCGTTCTCTACTCGCTCGCTCGTTCACCGTTAGATGGGGTTATGAACAGCTTCCCTCTCTCTCGCTCTCTCGCGCTCTCTAGAATATTTCAGCGGGAATATTATAACGGGGGCGAAGGGGAAGTACTGGTGGTACGCCTGACTTCGCCAGCGACAGCGCTTCTGCGAAAACGCCGCCGGATTATTATATTACGTTGGGAGAAACGAGAGAGGGTTTTTTCTGTAGTTTTTTTGACTCGCCTTTTTTCCCTCTTCTCCTTTCAGCCTCGGTTTTAAAAACTTTTTTTTCTCTCTCTCTTTCAAAAAAAAAAAAAAAATTTTTTTTAAAGTTGCTTTTGATTTAAAATTTGGCACTACACTACTTTCATTGTATCAAAATGTACTATTTATAGCAAAAGTAAAAGACGAGAAAAATGGAGTAATTTGAATAGAAGTTGAATAACTAAATAAGAATCGTTTCTCAAATCATTTCTAGGAAAAGTCGAATGATTCGGAGAACTCGTAGAATTTATTAGTAAAAGTAGTCTTGTATATTTCCGAGAAATTGTACGGAGGGAAGAAAATAAACCGATCAGACACCCACTGACTTCTTTTAATTTGTGTACCTACCAAAAACTGATCCCCTTAGCTCATTGAAAAAAAGGGATTCGAGGTGCTCGGATCTTTCGTCATTCCCTTTAAAGCGCCCTTTGTTTCGTTATTCAGTATCCCGCGGGACCTCACAACCTACGCGTTGCTTCGTGCATCTCCTTACTCATCCCGGTATTCAGTTTGAAATTTACTACTTAAACGATTGAACTGCCCGTTGATGCATAAACAACGTTTCAACTGACGAATAAAAATGTTTTCACAACTGGACGATTAAATTGTCCGTTTGTTGATTTTTTTAAATGATTAAAGTTGTTAACAATTTTTGTTATCAGACTAAGCTTGTAGCCTTTACATAAATACAAAATAAACCCCACGTTGGGTGCATTTTTACTGTTGCGCTTAGATAGGTGATAAAGATAGCAAATTTATAACACACACCATAAAACTAATTACATATTACGCTTAATTTACGATTAGCTTAGTGAAGTTATGATTGAGTTTCTGAGCTCATTTATTAAATCAAAATTAAAGCGGCCTTTTAACCATATTGTCATTTTCAAGTACCACATTTTTGTCTAGTCAAAACTCAATGTTTCAGACAGTCAATGATAATCCTTTAATTAAGTATAATCAAATAAATTTACAGTCTTGACTTCTGGACTAATTAAAAAAAAAAAGAAAAAATTTATTAAAACTTTCCATTTATTTCGGTCCAACAAACATTGAAATTGAATCTTGAAAACGAACTGTTCCTTAACAAGTACAAAACGAAAGGTTGAAATCAACAATCTTAGTAATAAAGATCAGAAGAAAAATAATTGTGAAATTAGGAGGACGAATAGCCGTGACGGAATAAACGTTCGTAGCGTTTTTGATGCACAAAAACGGTAGTAGGTTCGCGCCAAAATTCGTGGCCGTAGCTCACGTCAGGATAATGCAACCCCTTAAGCCACCACGTGATCGTGCATCTTGCTTGATTACGGCTCTGTCTCGCTTTTCTGTCGAAGTGGCTGGCAGCTATTGCCAGCTTCCCCGTGCTGCGTTACTGGAGCGCCGACCCCTGCGGATCCCTCCCCGTGCGCAATCCCCTCCACCGCGTGCGGAATCGCGAATTTCTCTCTTTCTTCCCCTTTCCGTGTTGGTCGTTGCGATTGGCGTAGAGCACGGACCAATGGGCGCTCTGCTCCGCGCCCGGTATATACCCCACACACGTGGCTGACGTATGTTCATATTCCGCGGGTGCGACAGCACGCGGAAAAACGTCGAAAAGTTTCGTATCGGCCAGCAGCACAAATCCCTACTACCATAACAGCGACGTTGACGTTGACCCGACGACCACGTGCTCTTACGACCTCCTCTTTTTCTTTTCGTCTCTCACTCTCTTTGGCTCCAACTTTTGCCTTATCCCCCTGCACCCCCTCACCCCATGCGCCCTCTTTTTTATAGTGCCGCTATGCGAGATATTGAATTAATTTTTTCCCTTTTTTCCTCCAGTTCCCTCATTTTTTTCCCTTACTTCCCTTTTCTCGCGACTTTCTTTTTCTTTCGTCTTCGCTCTTCTACTTTTATTGTCTTCCTTTGAACACTATCTTGCCTTAACATTTTTACGACACAGACATTAGATGACTATGTTACGACTCATTTTCTGATAACGTCAATTATATTAATTAACAAACAGTCACATCCATCGACGAGCTTCAATTTCGTCTCTCTTATATATTTTAATGAACCTTATTTGGAGTCCATTTTTTTCTCTTTAAAATGAACCCTCATATGAGGATTTTTCAGTTCTGTCTGATGTATGCTAAAACTTGAGTTGGAAGATTCGATTTAATTCAGATTGCAAAATTATTTTGAAAAATTTTTTTCTGAAACGTTATCGTAACGTGCGTCCAATTTTGTATAGGAACAATTTGCAAATTTCCAACACTTGAGAGGAAATATCCGTTTCGGAATTAGACAATTCACGTCACATTCGCATGAACACTTCTGATTACTTGTATATATATGATGTAAACAATTCATAAACAATGCAAAGTTAACAACGCTTCATCTAAAACTTGAGCCTTCTGACATATTGTATATATAACTTACCTCGTGCAAAACGGTGCTCCAGCTTCAAGTTTGTAAGTTCACATAAACGTCACTTCGACAGATCTGCAATGCTAGTCCAGTTTTTGCTGTGCAGCTGTAAAAAAAGCAATACTTTATTTTTGAATGTTTGAGAAAAATTATGAAAATAATAAGGAGCAAAAAATTGAAACGATCGATAAACGTCGATGAAAAGTAAAAAATTGTAATTTTCTCAATCGTTAAAATGGTAAATTTAAATGTGAAGATGAAATTGCAGAAACAGAGTTTAGTAGAAAAATGAAGACGAATGAAAGGTCAAAATATGATTAGACTCGGTGGAAAAATAAATGTGCAGTCAAGTAGTTTTGAATGCGGTAAGTAGAATATGATTTTGGTCAGCCTGCTCCTGTGCGGATTGCAGATCACATGTCATTCCCTTCAATTTCGCGTGCACGAAACACAGAAGATCGGCTTATCCTCTACGGACTGCATTTCCTGGGTGCAAACGACATTTCCGTATTTTCGCTAAATAAAAGTTCAGAACAACCACTTGGTTCTTATTATTACACATTTGCTCTATTAAGCACAACAAACTGTTATTTTCAAGGAAAAAAATGAAAGAAGGTGTTTTCCAAGTATTCTAAAAATGAATCGATGCAAAAATAATTACAAAATTTATTGCAACAGAAAGATCAAATGTCACAGCTTGGAAAATTGCACGAAAAAGTTGTATATATATATAAAGACAATGACAGATGCGATACGTTTAAATCTCATGAAAACAGTTTTTATTTAACGAGATCGTTACAATATGAAAGTCATATTAACAAGAGCAATTTGATATTTGTTTCAGACCATTTTCACTTTTGCATTTATTTATTATTTTTTTATTTTCCACGTTTCCATGATGAGAATCGTGTTTACACATTCTTCTACGTTAATCATTCACGTAAATGAAATTTCATAATTATTTCTTAATTTCATCTCAAATTGAATCGAACTTATATATATATTTAGCTTGAGTTCAGCCTAATGAACACAAAAATTGTTATAACTATGAAAGTAAAAATCATTTTTTTGAAAGTTTTTTGAAAGTTTTTTTTAATGAACAAATAATTTTTTCATAATAATTTAATTTTCAACAAAATAATTTTGCTAAGATAACTCCAATTAATCGTACTAATGAATTTTCTGCAACCAACCACAATCTATTATTTTATTTGAAATTTCATCAATGAACATTTACCAACAAAACTATTAACTGATGCCTGCAACGATGATTTTCATCTGTGGCGTCAGGTTGGATAAACATTCGAATTAATTATTATTAAATAACAGCAATTTTGATACCGTTTATTAATTATATTATTCATATTGCAAAAGAGGGCAAGAAATGTTGTCGAATCAAACACGTTTATATCATTACACACAATATCTGTTATTATAACCTGAACAATTAATTACAGAAACCATTAGATGTAATTTGAAAGCAAATCCGGCCCGACCCTTCTAACTTTACTTTGCTACGTATAAAGTAAATAAACTCTCGGATCGCATCTGAAACAAGTTTGATATTCTTTTAAAGTACAATATGCGAACCGCACTTGATGACGACTAAATATCTTGAAGGCTCAAAACCACTTCGGTGGTTCGAGCCGCGTTGCCCGTATATACGTTAAGTTCAATAACATTTGCCGAATGATTGACACATGTCATGCACACATTATTGTACCGAATTGTACCGGAGAGCTGCTGATCAAAGCTAGATGGCAGTTTATTTCTGGTAGGTGGTGAAATTATTGACAAATCAATATAATTTCAGCGAAAATTCAAATTGTGATATTTCTACGAGCAGAAACTCTATGATTAATTTTGGTACGATATAAGGAAAAAACAGAATGATACATCGTCACGTGAAGAGTCAGCTCTTCTATTAATAGTCTTTCTCTCATACACATTTTTCGAGTTAACGATTTCGTTTGCATTGAAACAATGTAAAAAATTTTGATTCCAATCATCATAATTGACATCATTAAATAGCAAAAAATGAAAATTGGTGATTTTAGTTTTTTTAACTGATTGGGCGATGATTGTGGAAGTTTC
Source organism: Trissolcus basalis (assembly GCA_025266255.1). Lineage (NCBI taxonomy): Eukaryota > Metazoa > Arthropoda > Insecta > Hymenoptera > Scelionidae > Trissolcus > Trissolcus basalis. Next base: position 15,497 of record JAAMPD010000822.1, read on the forward strand.
AGCTATACTTCATTCATCTGTAATTTTAATTAATGACTCGATCGTGCTGAGATTCCGTCCAAGTTTGATGAATATCATTTAATATATTTCAATAAGTTTCAATTTAAGGACATTTGTTAAATCATGTCGAACTACCGGAAGTCGTTGCGAGGGGAAGTCAATTTACTCGCTTCGTCGATCTTGACCCATAAAATACACGGGTAGGGAATACGGGAAGATATATTCAGAAATCGTTGCATTATCTTAAGGTGAATGATTCGTTTGATCCGTCAATAGATCCTTCTTCGATAGAAAAAACCTATAAAAATGATTAACATTTTTACATTTCCAACACAACGTGTGGTTAAAAAAAGATCACAGAAAAATTGATAGAATTGGAAAATAAAACAATTTGTCAAATATTTATTATTAAATGATATCGAAGTGAAAATATAATTTACCTTCAAATTTTGCGATAAATCCAACGAGTAAAATTTTTATGAAACAAACGAAAATAAATTGTCTAATAATTATATTTCTTTTTTAAGATTTTGTCCCCTCACTTTTTAATTTCATTAACTCACATTACTTTACTTCCGTATGTGCCAACTTGTTTTGAATTAAACAATCTTTTTTTACTGTTGGAAAATATCAACTTATAACTTGGACAATTTTTACTAGATTATATATTTTAAAATGAAAAAAAAACAAAACAAAACAAACAAACATTTATGAAAAAAAGAGTGGAATTTTTATAAAGTTCAAAATTTGTACCCAACCACTTTCATCCCAAGTTTGGATTTTGTGAGTGGCATCTTTTCTGTCATTGCTCATGATTTTATTTACGTTTATTCGAGGTAAAAGCTTGATTCGTGTTTTAGTCAAACGAACTTAATTTCGTGTATCCAGAGAGGAGTGTATATCGACATTGAAAGAAGAGGACTCGGAGTTGGAGCGTTGCTGGGAGTGGCATCGACCAAAGTATGTCGCTGGCTTGTTTCTCGTGGACGATCGGCGTGACTATATGTCGGGGATCAAAGTGTGCCACAGACTCTCACGTTACGCCGTATCGTTCCCACAGAGGCTCGCGCCAATCAGCGTGCAGATGCGAGGCGCGCAATTTTTTGAAACACACAACCGATCTTACAGCTTAACGATTCGGGTCGCTTAACTATATACAAACTTATCTTTACTTTCAACTCTTTGATTTTTGCTAGCATGTATTATTATAAGGCATAAACTATCGCATACCTCTAATTCTAATATGTTTGAACGTTTAGAAGTACGTGATTTTTTTTTCATTCCAAATTAAGAGCAGTAAAATGAATAATTAAAATAAAAAATAATTGCGATATCTTTGATCCGTACAGTAATTCGAATTTCAATTAAGATAAAGTGAATTCGCTCGTTTTGAGTGAAACTTTTTAAGCTTTTTAATTGAGCGATTTGGAGTCACCAAAAATGGAGAAGAAAAAAGGATGGAAAAAGAGTGTAAGAAAACGAGTGAAAAGCGCCCGATTAACATATTATTTTTGCTGGCTGACTCGCACTTAGTCGCACTACTGCGAGACTCAAGGCTGCTTCGGTTGCATTCCACACTGAAACGTGCAACGTTGCGATCCTTCGCACTACGACTCAGGCACAAAACACAATCACCGGTTCTGCGGGCTTTCTTAGTCACATCGTATAATGCGTAGTATACATATACGTGCATGACTCAAAGAGCCTGGATTCCACGCGGCAGTTCTCATCAGCGGAGCTAGCGCTTCTACTTGTTGAATCTGATTCCACTTTGATATACTTGTTGGCAACAAAAAAAATTGACGGCATTTCAAACTATCACTCGAGGATGATTGATGACGGCTTTCAATTAATCGATTTTTCATTCTAACATTCTAAACTATCTCTTTTGCATCAGCCAAAACTTTTAGATTTAATTCAAAAAAAGATAAGGCGTGGAATAATTGTACAAAAAAAGAAAAAAACGAAAATTTTGAGTTATTCAATTGTAAAATTTATCGACCGATTGATTATTTTAATGATCATAAATATTTGAACAAACTCTATTGCACCTACCAAAATATTTCGACCTCAGTATAGGAAACAGTTTACAGGGAGAAAAAAAATGTTATAAAAATTACTATAACATATTGTAACCCAGACATATCTTACACATCTTGTAAATTATCCTTTAAACTTATTAGATTTTTTATTATAATTACAGTAAAATTTACAACATCATGATGATTAAATTGAAATGAAAAAAATTATTAGAAAATTGTATTTAAATTTGTCAAAAGCTACACATACATCTAGATTACAATAAGTTATATTAATTTTATTGATAAGTTTAATAATTTATATAATATGTTTTTTCTGCGTGTAAAATTGTCTGAAAATAGAAAATTTAAATTAAACTTTTTTAACTGCCAAGTACTACAATTTTGTAACCCACTTATTATTTTGATTATCACAAAAAAAGCTAAATAAGAATTGTTGCGTCAACTAAAATTTTCACTTGATTTATAGAGAAGGTTCGAAATTGAATTGAAAAGAGAATTTGAAATAAATTTTTGAAATATATGAAATTTAAAACAATAAATAATCAAATAATATAATAAAGTTGTGTAATGTAATAAAAAATAATTATAAATTTACAAAAGAAAGAAAAAAAGTTTGGAAGTAACATACAAGTTAATGCAAAACAGAGCTGGCGAATGTGTGGCATCGAAATCCTTGGCTAGTGGAAAAGTCAATTAATTATAGCCCTTTCATCAAGCAAACATATTGAAATTCCTTGAACAAGCAGCACACATCAGGCCGATCTGGTCCAATAAATCTGTAATCCGCACTTTGCATAACGAGTGTGGCGCAGCGTAAATCAAACTTGGAATTGTTTATCGGGAGAATTTCACGCTCTTCAGAGGCGAGTTCATTCATGAAAAAGGGAATCCGATGACCGTAAGCGAGGCATCATAAAACTATAATCTCCAGATATTGAATTGCGTAAGCCGCTGCTCTCTTTCACAGTATCACCGATGGTCGCGTCTCTCGCTCCCCCTTTGCGCGCCTTCTCTTTTGCACGCGTCGATTTGCGATGCCCGCCTCGGCCGCGACCTACGACAATCTCTATATCTTTGTTGCATGCTTATCTATTGCGCTCCATCGCGTCGATTCTCCGTCTTCGTTGATTATCGCACGCGCGCTCCGCCCGTTATAAATCTCTCCAAATATCTTTTCTACGTTCTTATTCAATTCGCGGAGAGACACCGGCCCTACCACTAGACCTCCCATTGGACGACGGCTCGTGCCAATCGTGACTCCTGTGGTCATGTGTATATCTGTAACACGTGTTGTAAAATGTTTCACATACGGCCACACGATTTATGGCCCACCAAATTATGTCTGATAAACGCCGAATTTCATACATCAGAGTTCAAAAGAACTGCAAGACTTCAGAATTAATCGCTTCGAACTTATACCAGAGATTTCGTACGAACAAAAAAAAAATTGTCTTACAAATTTGTATTGCAAATAAATTTCAAAAGTTTGAAAACTATTTTTCATGAAATATTCATTTTTTGTACACATTTTGCAATTTGATTTAATTTTTAAATTTATTTACAAATTTAATTAAAAAACAGAAACGTTCATTTTTTTTGAATATTTAGTTGAAAATTTGGAAACAATTTTCGAGAAATTCTTTTTTAATTGTGATGAAAAATGTTGTTACATTAAAATTCGTGAATTGATATACATTTGTAATCAAGAATACTATGCTACAGTGTGATATAAAACTCGAAGGGAAAAACCACCGGTACACATTTTGGCGTCGCGTTGCGATGTCTTTTTTTTTTTTAGTAACGTGAATTCACATTTAATTTGTTATTTTGTTGATACGACGCACGAGTTTTCTAATTTCGTTATCTTCCTCTGGATAGAAAAGTCAAACATTTTACAATCGCGGCAAATTGAGTATTAATAACGTCCAATTTGGATGCTGACTATAAGAAAAGCAATAACAGTTCTACTGGTGGATGGCAGAGTCCTTTTTTCACAATTTTTCCTCCACTGATTGTGTTAGCGGAAAATTTTAATTTAACGTTTTTACCCTTTACATCTATAGTCGATCGCTGACGAGATGAAAAATTTCAAATATACTTAAAAAAATATCATCACTTCAAAAATCGAATATTTATATATTATTGATAAATAATTGGAATAGCATTTATACAATTTGAAATACTAGTCAGAACGAGAAATGTGACATGATTGTAAAGACTGTTTTGAGAAATAAAGTGGACAAAGTTTTGTGAACTCATTCATAGTCGCGTTTAGCGGGAGTTTAACGTCGAAGGAATACGACTCGCAATAAAAGCGTAACACGAGTTTACCTAAGTTTTTTTTTGTATATATAAGCGCGAAGGTGCTCGGAAATGGTTTTGCCACCGAGCGGCAATATAAAACGCGGTGGCGCCCCACCGTAAACAGTGTCCGCGTTCATTCATGAGTTCGGTCAACTCGGTCGTGCGTAAAGGGAAAAGTCTTTTTCGCCAGCTGCGCTTCGCGTTTTACGTTTAGGTCAGGGTTAAAGAGATGGAAGTGGGTGGAATGAAAGAAATGGAGGAAAAGCGAAAAAGACGCTGGTACATAAGGCGCCGTCGTGCACAGTTTACTTTGGTAGCAACGTCTCACGTCTGAGAATTAATTGCGACACAAAACGTGTGCAAAACTTCCCTCATTACGCTCTCACACGGACGACAAGATTTTCGACAGTAAAACAATTTCCCCTCAAAAATGAATTCCAACAATCAAACGTGAATAAAGCTTTGTTAAACAATTGTAAACAACATTTGGAAAAAAAACATTTCATTTGAATTGGTATAAAATTTAAGATTTTACGGATGGATGTAATAATAGATTGTTTTTGATGATCGGAATATACCAGTATCACTTTGGTTTATGCATACATTGGTATACATGTCCATAATACCTTGCGACCAGTTGGAACAGCAATTTGTTAACGCGATGAATCGCGGTGCGATGTTAATTTAAGCACACAAAAGCGACAAGGATCGCTTTGCATTTGTCACCAGTTGGAGTGCGCGACTCGACCGCACGTGAAAACAGACGGAGGTGCGTACACGCGGTCATTTGGTGATTGCTCGTAGGGCAATTCATAAAAGAATTACAACGCCTGCACGTCACTTTAAACTCGCGGACAAAAATCTCGCAGATTTACATTGCCAGCTACAAGTGAACACGTGTACGACCAATTTTTTGTTCAAGCTTTCATCCTGATTGAAAATTATAACCCAAGTCGAAAAACCCAAATGAATCAATTTCTTCAAAATGAACATTAAATTAAGTTTGCTAAGTTGTGTACAAAAATTGATATCAAATTATCTGGTGTTAGTATTTAGTAACGGCTAAACGAGGGAAAAGTTTTTAATGACGACGGAAGAAAATGAGCGAGAGTGAGTCGAACGATCAGGAGTCGATCGGAATCGGTAATGAGAAGCCGATATCGGCGCTAATAGAGTTCCGTGAAGCGGGTGAACTGATTTTTCTCGCGGGCGCCGAGATAATCTTACCGGTGAGCCTGGCAGACAAATCGACAGAAGTCACGTGCCGCGCTTTCAAATTAGCGTATCATGTTGTTGACATCGTCGACAGCGTCGCCACGAGACGAGGGCAGCTTGCTCAATGCCACGGTCTTTGACGAAGCGTACGTGCATCCTCCCACGACTCATTTCGACATAAACACACAGTCTTTCCATTGTTCCACGATATCTTTATTGTATTGAATGCTCTTCTCCTTCTGCCTGTGTGCTAAAAACCTTTGCTCGTAACCTTTCGAGTGATACATCTTGTTCCAAACACCCTCGTTATTATACATTTCATTCGAACGATTTTTTTTATCATCCAGTGATATGAACTTTTCAAAAAACTATGTAGTTTTCAATTATTAAATCCGTTCTGGCTCTTTATCTTGTTTTGCAGAATTGTTTGAATTATCCGAACATTGTTTCAAGAAATTGAATATTAGTTGGCTCGTCCGATAAAGATCTTCAAGACAAAACAAAAGTTCTTTTGTTGTTTAATTTATACATTCTAAATTTCTTAACAAAAATTTAATATGCAACTTATTAATTTTTCTCTCAGAGAAGAAATTATGTTCATATTATTAAGATACTGTGGTGAAGCAGGTCAAGGGATCAAACAGTAACCGATAACGTTGTACATTATGTACTCGGTGCATTAATATAAATAAATTTAACACAACTGACTCATAAAAAGAATTTGCACTTGAAAAATTTTCTCTTTCTTATTTCCCAATTCAATCAGTCCATCTCCTTAATTATAATTAATTTATCCAATAACGAAATCAACTTTTTAATTAAGAACTGGAAATAACCTTTGCATTTGCAATATCTATTTTTAAATTTATAATTCACTTTTTTTTTATATATTTTCGATATTCATACTCTTTAGTTTGTTGCATATTTTGATAAATTTAAAAATTATTCATGTAAAATTTAGTATAATTTATTATTGTTCAAATACACTATGTACAAAAATTTTAATATCAAAAATTTATGATGCTAATTATTTTACAGCGTTTATTTATGAAAATATGAATTTTCTGTTTTTATGTTATTCCCTTCTGAAGGAATTTGGAATGACGTATTTTTATTTCACAGTCAGGCGCTGTAAATGAGCAACGACCGCCACGCGACTGTGTCGAGTATCTGAGGCTGCATAAAATATTCTATAAGGTGGGGGAATTGTTTGCGCAGCAAGACTCGCCGTTATAAGTAGTATCATTGTCTTCGCTGCACTCATTAAATTGTTTCTTTTCTATCTTAGCTTCGTCCTTTCCTCGTTTCTTTTTTCGTTCGACAGTGGATTCTAAATTTTGTTGGCAAATTTTAGTATTCGTTATGGCCATCCAATGATTCCTCATTTCCGGGGAAAAAAATTTATAAATATAGATACTCGAATACATTATAATATATCCAAAAAAACTTTAGTAATTTTCAATGCTGATTCAAAAATATATTCATTATAATATATGAATTTTAAAAATTCAAAAAAAAATTTTTTAACATTTAAACAACATAAACTTATTTGAAAAAAACATTTAAAGTGCACACTAGATTGGCATACGAAATTAATCAGAGGTGACAAATGTTAATAAACTTCCTGATAATTGTGATTAATGTCTAATCTACGATTCTATGATGTATATTAATTTTATACCATACTTTTAATTCATTAGATATTTATTGATGCCGCACGTACCAATGATTAGAATTGACTGCATTTTATGTAAATGTGAATGACCTGCATCTTATGCAGATTGACATGTGTTGCTTTTTATATATATCTATACATCTCATATCTCGCGCCAATTCAATCGTAACATGCATGAACCCCCAAATGATGTACTTCTGTACTTGAATATTATGTTTTTAAAATGATACAATAAATTATTAAAAAAAACATCAACATTAAATGATATTAAAAACATGTTTTGCGGTAGAATACGAAACATAGATTGATAAAAAAGTAAATAAAAAAACAGTTTCGAACGCTAAATGTTTTAAATGTTTGTGTGCATTGTGTATGTATGTGTGCGCTGTTGACTTATGGCCTAAAGCGCGTGCTTCCTCGGGCAACAAGCGCGTAAATGCTTCGCATAAATTCCTACGTTTTTTTTTGAACATCAGAAAGACGTTCAAACAATAAATTTTTGTCGCTTTAGATTCACTTTTAATTCCACTTTCGAAATCTTTCCTATTATTTCAAACTCTTGAAAAATAACTTCAGATGATTATTGCTTTATTACATTCCCATAATACCTGACCTGATATTTTGTTCCTCATGCCACTTTTTTCGCTCTCCTATCAGCAGAATACGTGGACAAAAAGAGGGTTTAATAGGCAAGGAATCAACATTTTGCCTAACGCCAGGCCTTACCTGATGTAATGAAACAAATTTTCTTTTCGAAATCTATTATTATTTCATGGAGATTTTTAATTATTATGCTGCCTTTTTGTTTTGTGCAAATTGTTAAAAATTGAATTTATAAAATAGACGAAAAAAAGGATCTGTAACTATTGTCCAAGATAGAATTTTTCAACAGAAGTAAATCTGGATAAAAATAAGACTCACATCAATGCGCACTTTTTGATAGCTGCTATGATTCGCAATTGTAGTCTATATGTGAGGAAGGTGCGGGGGGGGTACGCGTTGTAAGCTATGCATTTCACACACTGCTACAAAATGTTTGCAGTGTTGAACGGTGCGTGCAACCCTTATTTTGTTATACGTATAACAAAAACTACAATGCTGCCATGACGACAGTTCATTAAAATGTTCGAAAAAATGTTACTATTTTAAATGTATAATTGCGAAACTATGGAAACATTGAACGTTTTTTTGCATTGACTAATTAGGTTCAGAGGTTAGGTTCCTGTTTTAACTCTTAAAACAGTAAGAATGCATTAAAAATTAAATGTTTCAGTAGTTATTGAATTTTGCTAGTATGAAGTTCTAATTCAATTTTTTTCAAACAAATCAATATATTCGCCGATTTTAGAAACTTGTCGTTTTACTTCCGCTAATTGATAACTAATTAAATATTTGCTGAAATCCCAAAATATTTAATTCGAACTGGACTCCAGTGAAATTCGATAATTGCTGAAATATAAAATTTTTGTTACTTACTATTTTGTAAGAGTTGTAACAGGAACACAACCTCTGAACCTAATTAATACACAAAAAATATCGATATGTCGTTATTGCCTCATAATTATACATTTAAAATAGTAACATTTATATAACAAAATTAAAATGCATAACAAAAATAAAACGCATGGCCCACAACGAGTATTCTACTTCAACCTGCGCATAGGCAACGTATATCCAAACAGGGTTTGGCAACGCAAACCCTGTCTTAAATACTGGTACTCAATTTGGCTTTCATAAAATAATTTAATTTGTGCATCATCACGCGCAACTTTTGATTCATCAGTTCGTAACTGAAAAACAATAAACCACATCTTTTAATTATTCATTCGACGCGAATATATTTATTAATCCAGTCAGCAAGATTAGAGAATAATCAATCAGCGTTAGTGAGCAGATTATATGTGTATTTCCGGCGCAGAAAGTGGAGATCAAGTGAAAGTATATAATACCTTATGTAATTACAAATGCAAATGCATCGGACCTCATTTATTCATGCTTATAAGATAAATCCTTTCTAGAATCTTGATCAGGTGCTAAAATGACAATAATCATAATTCAATATTGATTGAAAACTGCATATTTTAAAAAACAAAATCAAAACAATTGAAAAAGAAAAATAAAACACCCAGACGTTTATCGAGAATTAAAATATTCGATGCTTAAAAAAGTGTCGCAGTGTGATGCATAGGAAATAATGGAATGTGGTTTGTTTTAGTTAGCGTGTATTGTAAAGGGCGGAGAATCAGTGGAGAAGAATCGAAATGGTAATGCGAGAGCGGCATCAACCTGCCACGTGAATTCCTTCAGCCTGGCTTTGAGTGCAGACTAGGCCCCGACGCAAATTCAACGGTATTTCACGCCACGTCTGTCATTAAGACTTTACGACCCCTCCGCATGATAGACGGGGTCATTTGACTTACGTTCATTCAACAACCGGCGTGCTTTCCATGGAAAAGTATGGGAATCACATCTAAGCCCATTGACCCGACGAGCCGCACCGTGGCTATAATAATAAATCTTTCTAGCATTGACCCCGTTGTGAGCGTAGATGCATTCGAGCGCCACTCTGCGAGTATTATCGAATTTATATCTCTACATTGCAGTGCCGCTATACTTTACTAATCGTCCTCGACGCTAATCAATCATTACTTTATTGACTCCCGATAGCTTTCGTTCACGTCGTGTTTACACTTGTTGAATTTGCCACAATCATCCTTTGTAAATAAAAATTACACCCTCTTTCTCATTCTTCAATGGCTATTCGAAGCAAGCCCGAATCTCCTCGGCCCAGAACCACTTTCTCTTAAAAAAAGTTGACATCAAAAATTGTTACCAAAAATGAGAATACCTTTTATGTTTTCAATATTTCTAAGTCAGTTTTTAAATTTGGTTTTCACAACATACCTGAAACAAATCAAAACGTTTCGTATCGTATAGAAAATTCATGATTGAATTGAATAGAAACATACCAGCGCCGGAGATTGTTGTAAGTGAGAAAAGGGTTTTATGAATAATTATTTTAAAATTGAGTAAACAAAGGTTTCTTCATTGTCTTCCTTTCGTCACACGTTACGCATGTTTACAAAGTTGTAAAATTATCTCTCCTAAAAACCACAGTTTATGATTTGTTTTCCTCTCCGTCACAATAAATCTATTCAAGTTAAGTCACCTGGTTTAAAGAGAATCGTTAAAGAACGAAGAAGAGGCTAAAACCACAACTTAATCAGCATATAATCATTGATGGAACGAAACATGAATGGATGTAGTGTAAATCTCCTTAAATCTCTCATTATGCTCAATTAGACAGTCTAATTCAATACCAAACGTGGTCGTTTATGACAAACGTTTTTCAACGCTGCATAATTTTTCTATGATGAGGGGGTAAACGAATTGTTGAATGAACCCAAGAGTTTTATCATTTTGTATGCGTAAGATCGTGAATGTAAGGTTTCCATTAATTACTGTTTATTAATGAATTAATATTATTAATTGTGTTTGATTGAAAGTTTGTTTGGTAATTAAGATCCCCATCATATCAATTACATTTTATGATTGGATAGCGCGCAGCGTGTTTGGAAATTCTGGGTGCTAATAATTGGGCATAAATAAATATTTATTTGTGATGAAACCGATTTAAATCAAATCATTCAAATAATCACGCTCATTTATAAAACGAAGTATACCGTACCATTGACAAACTCAAAAGCAATAAAAACTCTTATAAACTCTATGTGTTTCTTTTCCTACAATGAACAATAAAAAAAAATAATAATAATTTGTTAATTTGCATTCAACCGAATAGTTGAATACTTTCTATCGATTCCTGGTAGAAACTATACTAATTGAGTCGAACACGATTATGATTATGTTTGAAAATGTTGAATGAAAAAATATTTCGATAGTTTGGTTATGATGAAATTCGAAATTGGACGGAGGTGGGTTTTGAACAGCCCCTATAAACGTGAGTTGGTTGTTTGCTAGAGGGGCCTCGGCCGGGATCGTTACGTTCCTGGGAAGTGTGTCGGTGCAGGTGGAGCGATGGTCGACGGAAACGGCCGAGCCGTGGCGCTCGGGAGAAAAGCAAAGCCGAGCGCGTTGGTCGGAGTCTCGGCGAACGTAGCTTGTTGGCCTGTGTTGTCAGAGTTTTCAGTAATGCTTCGCTCGGCCAGTCAGGCAGCAGTGTTCATGCGGCGTTCTTCCGTCGTGAGCTCGACGGTACACGAAAGCCCCGTGTGTGATGAACCCGTGATACATACTGTGCTAGGTGAATTAACCGACGATTATCAACGTTAATTTACACGTGTTTGTGGGTGACGCTGGGACCGAACCGGGCAGACCGGACGGCGCGAGAGCCGCCAGGAACATAGACTCACCCGGCACACCCTCAGCTCTCAGATATTTTGCACGGATTTGAGTAGCGCAGGCTAAGCTGCAGCCATCGTTCCGCATGATTCTCAAACGCTCCAAGATGCTGTCGCCAGAGTTAGCGAAATAATAATGTGGTGCGACGTTGGTCAGGTGAGTGCAAGTCAAAGTGTTGCTGCCGCCGAAAAGCGCCGGCCGATTCAGATACCCAAGCAAAAATCTTGCACACAGATCGAGATCGCCCGACTCGAGCGTCAATCTTGACAGTGCAACGACAGTGCTGTGACCATCGTCGGTTGTGTCTCGTCAGGCTTCCCAGGAGTTGTTTTTAGATGACCACCACTAAAACCCCTATCATAACCTCATCGTCGGATCGAACGATCCACGAAAAGCAGTGTCCAATTCATCCTCAGGCAGCGTTCTTTTTCGTCAGGCGCGAGCGAAATCATTCGCGCGCGCTTTTCACGATTCCCGGAATGTCAGATTTGACGCGTGCTAACCTCGTGTTCGGTAGTTTGAATTCGAAGCGATCCCGCGTTTTCTTGGCCTGGGGGCGCGAAAGGGGGAAGGGGCGCGCGGAGCGAGAGGCCACCGAACGAAATAGAGTGAGAGGATGCGAGGGGAGGCAACAGCGCGCTCTCGCTCGCGCTTTACTTGGTTAGGTGCGGAGAACGGAGAGCAAGCCCCAGCGTCTCCACTGACGTCGACTGCGCGCCCCGGAGTGGGGGCAACTTGGCGACATCGCGCGCAGCAGTGGGAACGCTCGTGACCAATCGAGGGGGCAGCGTTGCCATGGCTACGCCAACGACAACAAGCCAAGAGGATGTTTTTCAGCCCGATTATACTTCTCTCTCTCGCACTTCCCCCTCTCACGTGCGCGTCTCTCTCCATCGATGTCTCGCTCTCGCTCGCTCGCTCGCTCTCTCTTTCTCTCTTCCCGCCTCCCTCCGCATCGCTCGCTCGCTCTCGAAAACTTTTACCCGGAATATCCTTCTCGCGCATTTTTTAAGACATTTTTTTTATTACTTATTTAGTTTTTTTTCTCATCTTTTCTGTGGACACTTGATGGGGTTTTTTTCTTTCTTCTTTTTTTTCAAGAATTTTGATATTTCGGAAAAATTGATTGTGAACTTTTTGCTGAGTTTTCTACAAGGTTTCGTCTGTCAGAAAAGTGTCAAATGATGACACTGTTAATGAGGGAATTAAATTTGAAAAAGGAGCGTTTGAGATTGTTTTTGTTTTGTAAGAAATTTGTGCTTCTCGGTGGGCAGTTGGTTGTCTGCTTTGTGCACGAAAACGTTGAGTTATTTGAGAAATCGTGTTGGCAACTTTTAGACAATTCTTGAAACGATTTTGGCGCGCTCGCAGTTACGAGCTAGAGAATCTGGGATTGCAATGCGTCGCTGTCGCGATCGTTCTCAGCACGAATTTGTTTCTGTCCGTTTGAAATATCTGACTCACCCTTAGGATTTCGCGAGTCGCTCTTGAGCTTCTTATCATCCGATTCCAAAAATTCCTCGCAGTCATTCTTATTCGGATTTCCTAAACTTTTGTTTCACTGCGGATAAGCTTTTTTCATTATCATTTCTCCTGTCAATTTTTCACCCACGAAGGTTTGATGAAAATAACAGACCTAATGAAAGTTACACTTTTTCCATGATATACAAAAATGTGTTTTAAATTTGTCTCAACAGTTCATGTTAATTCTGAGTACGTTTGAAAGTTAGTCTCCAACAAGTTGAACAATGAAGAGCGGTAATAATAATGGCTCCAAATTTGAAATTTGTTTGAAAATATATTGAGATATAATAGTTTCCTTTCAGATTTTTCAATGAAACTTCAATTTTAGCTTAATTGCTGTTGAATTATTAATTCCATCCATGTTGATATTCAATTAAAAAGTTTCGATAGATTAAACATGTTTTTTTCAAATACTCCAAAACTAAAAACAAATTTCTTGATGATATACTATCAATTTTACATCAGCTAATGTCTTTCTTTCAACTGTTTTTATTTTTTTTATTTTTACTATATTATAGGAAGATTATTAAAAATCCCAATACAAAAATCATCTTGACCTTTCAAAAAGAAAGGTCCAATTTTGTGGAGAAAAAAAGCTACATTCAAAGAAACAAACCAGATAAATAAAATTGAGTTCAAGTCTCTCACTGCTTCATTTATGTCAATATTTATCTGCACTTGAACTTTGTATTTTGAATAAATAAAACATTCTTCTTCTCGCGAACCAACTTTTTATAATACAAAACGTTACATAAATTGGCGCTGATGTTGAATCAGAACGAATCTCGATCTACAATGTTTATCTTTGGCATTAAGACATGAGATTGGAATGCAAAATGTGACAATGTCGGGCACGTGAGTGATCGAGTTAACAGTTGAGTATATAGTTAGCATGAGTTTGGCTTATGTACGCGCAGTAAAGAGGGGGAGGGGCGCGTCACACTTGGTACGACTCGTTGGTCATTAATGAGAGAGTTATCGACGTACGATCTGTCAATAGACGTTCCATTCATAAATTCGCTGGTCGCATAGTTATGCGGCGATTAAGCACGTGGCAGAGCGGGCGCGTGATTTACGCGCTCGACTCGCGCTTTTACAAGCGGTCCACGTACGAGCGTACGCGCTCTCCACAAACGAGTGCGAGGGGCTTATCAAGCTCGCACACACACCAACGGGAACGCCGCTCTTGAATATTCTTGGGAGGCTCGGCTTGACCCGAATGTTTTTCGTGCACCCAATTCGTCCTCGGAGCGATTTTATCGGGAAGCCAATCGGGCGCGATAAGCCGGCCAGCATGAATGAAATAACGCGCACGTGGACTAAGCATTGTATTGTTTACGTATCCGGCGCGATCAAAAGTCTATCGAACGTCTCGCCCACCTGTGCTTCGGCTCGAAAATATGTAAAAGCCGAGCATCGATTTGATTGTGCGCCGCGCACAGCCACCACTTTCTCATAACAATAACCGCGCACGCACGTGCACACTTCCACTCGGTCCATGATTTACGATCAATTTCGGTTGATGCGATTCCGAATAGACACCAATAAAAGACCACTTTTATGCACACGCACTATTTTTTCAAACATCCGATTACAGTTTATCATTTTAGCGCCCTCTTAACCTCTTCATATACAAACAAATTTGTTTCAATTTAACCCCTAGTTTTTTTGTTTTTACAAATCGTTCATTCCTTTCAATTTGCAACCTATACTTTAACCGAAAATTTCATTTACCTTGACAGATAATTATCTTACGAAAAAATGTTATCTCTTTCTTATCCTAAAGAGGGAGATAAAATTGTTTTGGTGCACGATGGAACTAATGCTTTTAATACAACTTGATATTTTCATTTTATTATTATTATTTTTTCTTTTTCTGAACCATAACAGATTCGATGATAAGATTGCTCAAGCGATCAACATTTTGTCAATTTGAAGGATCATTTAATTTGATTATCAATTTGAATTGGGTGTCAGGGAATCAAAACACTGGAAGATGTTTAACGTGTTACACAAAATGAGTTCACGCTCGATTTGAGACATTTTTGCAGGCTCGTCGGTTTAACAGGGAGAGATGTAAACGTGCGCCTGTAACTGCGTGCGGTTGCCGTCGCTATTGCATTTATGGGCCAATTAGTCATCGGGCGTTTGCGAGCGCGGCAGGTAGTGGCGCCTCGTTGTAAGCAGATTACCGTCATTGTGTGTACACGTTGGTCGAGGATCCGCAGTCTCGGCGGCGCTTGATGGCATTTTTGAAGCCGCGCATTCACGGCACGTGCACGTTCTTTCATAAAACAGTCACAGCACTCCGCGGTGCAACACTCAAATGCCCGAGCCGACCACTTTCTTTACCCATTGTTTATCAATGCGTAAAACCTCAATCCCATTATGTCGCTGTGCTATAATAACAGTTCAAACAAAGTAGTCATCCGTGACATTTGCCGACTTAGCCCAAGGTTGAGTTAACTCACATCTTGTCAAACAAATCTAACCGTTCAAATTGTCACACTTGACAATTGTACAATTCTATTAATCATTTCGAATTCAATTCTCGAACAGAAGTAAAACAAAAAAACAGAAATACCAAGTTTTTATTATGAACAATTTTTTACAAAACGATGGTCTATAAGAATGACTTATGAGAGGCTGGTTTAAAAGCTATAGAATTTGTTGATTGAGCTATTGATGAGGGGCATTGGAAGTCGGGGGACTGTAATGTTGTGAACGTCGTTAGAGAAATATTGAGATTACGGAACGGCATTGAAAGGGCAGGGGTTAAGGTCGTTGATTTTTGGGTCGCTCGGGTGAATGCAAAAAGGTGTGAGGAGAGCGGGAAAAATAAAGTGCGAGGATCGAATGTAGAGCGCGATGCTCGAGTGGCTCAATGGCACCTGTTTTGCAGCGAGCCGCAGGAGGGAGTAAGGGGTAGCGCGCATTCTACGACGTGACCGCAATGAACGAATGCGCGACAGGTGCTATTATATTCCGTTTTCATTATTGCGGACTTGACAATAATCCCGAGCAACGGGCGGCGAATTTTTTATCGTCGCCCAGTGAGAGGAGACACCGCCGCCGAGATGCAGATAAGCGATACCGCGCGCGCAAAACGAGACCCATCCTCGGCCGCATTAACTTCCTTAACCTACCGCAAATTCGCTCGCCTCGCCAGCTATCGATACATCAATGCGATTACAGCTCCTGTAAGCGACGCACGTGGCCGTGGCGAAATTCGATCACCGCTAATTGTCAGCCTGTTTCTCTCTCTCGCTCTTCTCGTGCCAAACAATTTGCTCGATGGTTTTTTTGTTTCTTCCTTTTTTACATTTCCCAAGCCCCTTATTAAAATTCTACCATTTATTCCACTTTTCAATAACTTGTTTCGTCTATTATACTCAGAAATATGAAATTTCAGAAAGTTTAGAATGTCATTAAAAAAGCGTTATTAGCACTTCAGTTATTACACTTTGATGATTTAAAAAAATCTTTTCTGAACAAAAATACACATTCCGTTCGAGTAATTTCATTTAGTCAAAAGAAATTTCTTTCCCCAACATTCATTTGTAATTAGTTTTGCCTCGAAGTGTACTTCTTTTTTTTTTTTTTGAAAAATATTTTTGAAAAAGCTTCAAGAAAGTTTCAGAAACTTTCCGAGTTTGTGAATTATGAAAAATTGCTATAATTACATCTTGCATGGAAATTGAATACTTTCGAAGCTCGAAGCGAAACTTCGCATGACAAGAATGGCTGTTCATCTGTGAATCCCGAAATTGTAAAAGCGTAATCTAGTTTTTCTCGCGGGCAAAAAAGCGCCATCGCATTAGCGGGTGCACAACTTTTACAATCAATTTGGCTCGGAGATCTCTCGGGTCGCGCGATGCTGAGACACTGACATACACACGTGTGTTTCTCATGCGTTTTGTGGGCCTTTCGGGATCGCAAAGTTTGCGTGGCGCATTGTACCAGCCCCTTCCTCTCGGTGCGCAACGTCCGTCCTTCTCCAGCTTGATTCGTAACCCATCTTTCGAGTACTTGCAATGCGTCCTTCTCCCTCGCTCCTCCGGGCCTCTCGCTCACTCTCCTTCACAAATTACTGACAATCTACCTCGCCGCTGCACTCTACACACTTGTCCCTCGTTCGCCTCCCTTCTCTTTTTGCCCCTTCGCCCTCTCCCCTTTTCCGCTACTCGCTGGTACAACGAGCAATGCACTTTGTCGCAGTTTCCACTCTTCAGTTTGATTCGGCTCTTTGCCGACGAGGTTCCTGGCTTTCCACTGCAACTTTGTCATTTGCTCATGCCATTGACCACTACATAAATTAACAACCAACAACATCCAACTATTTCTTCCACCTTAAAAACCCCCCAAAATTTGTCTTTTCATAAAACCAAAATTTTTATAATAAAATCCAATCGTCTATAATTGTCACCACAGTTAAGATCTAAAACATGTCCAAATCTAAAACTTGATTCAATCGAAATAAAAATACTTGTTTCCAACGTTTGTATTATTATTTGTCTTTCTTTTTATAGAGGACCGTATTTGATACGTTTTAGATTATCAAATTCATCGCGACCTTTGGTTCACTATCTCTGGTATCAGACATGTGACGTGAACGTCGCGTCTGCCCAACTTCCTCATTCAAAGCACAGAGCACACACTCGCAAAAGTCACTTGACTCTTTCCAATGCGGCTCAATTTTCAGCTTTCCTCCAGTTTGTGATTACGTCTGTCTCCTTGTCAATTAAATCTACTTCGAACCCAATAAGTTGATCCCCTTGCGAAGGAAAAAGAACCCGCCGAACATTCATGATCTGTTCATATCTCTTTGACGTGCCACAAGCATAAAAAAAAGTTACTAATCGAAAGCACGTGGTTGTTCCAATACACTTGGGGGTTTCGATCTTTCTGGTTGTCGCGCTTAGCTCGCGGCCGTCTGCCCTTTTGTCGGTCTCCGCGTGCATCCGGTTTTTGCCGATAGAGCCGGTGTAAACAGAGCGACGATTGTCACCTGTTGTTATGCTCATACATAAATAGCTTGGGCTTCATTCACGGTCAGAGAGCTATTAGCCGTGGCATCGCCCTTGTCGTATCTGCTATACGTATACGTCATGTGCACATATGCTTCGCGATACAAGCACACCGACGACGCTTTCGCGTGTACGTGCACATGATTGCGCGTGCAAACGCGCACCCACACAGACCCAGATTGACGATCGCGTTCACGTGCCGCGGGGCGATTCATCTTTTCGATAAGCGCCGTTACGTCGCTATTTGTAACGATCGTTCGGAATCAGCCGTCGGGTCCCAATGGCAACGTGCATCGCGATTCGCTATCGGATTAATGAAAATTTGATTCAATGATTCCAAGATCTACTTCATCATGAGAACACGCGCGAATCACCTGTGAAATCCCATTGATAGAAACTCACTCACACGGAATTCTTCACCCAATGTCACGCGTGGAGTTTTGTGTATATGATGGATCTTTCAATTCAACATGTTTCAATTCCAATGACTTGTTTCGAGAAATTTTTCATAATTATATTCTAGTCCGTGTGATACATTCATTTGTGCGATGCAAAATGTTGTCACCTGTACAATTGGATTTCAAAAGTTTCGAACAAAAAGTTGTACCTTGCTAAGTTGATTGAAGAAATTTTGCTTATATAAAATTAATAAAATCCTTGTCACACAGACTCAGTAGCACACACATACTCATTCAAAAGTGTATAGAACATTATGTCACTCTCATACAAGTTTCAGTGACTTAACAGTTCCCTTAAGATTGAATTTCTTCTAACGTGATTAAAAGTAACCAAATGAATTACAAAACTTATTTTGTGAGTTGACAGAAAATTATGTTACACCCGTTTGAATCATTACGACGGTGAAAACAATCGTGCTTGAATGTGCAGTACAATTTGTAAAAAGCGTGTATTTGTATAGATCGGTCCTGCCTTCCTTGGATACTTCGGGAAAGTAAAAGAAAAAAAATTGAAAGGATATTGTCTAAATAATTATATAACAATGTGCAGACGCGAGAGCGTTAGCGTTTCGCGATGCAGTTGGGTGATGCACGTGTGGGAAACGTGGGAACGCAGGCCACGAAGAAATGCACGGCTGTTGGGGAGACAAACGGAACGGCTAAACGGACAAACGGGACGGATTACTCGGGAGATCACGTGCTGCGCATAACTTACATTCTCACTACCTCCTTTCGGGCGAGCACGTGCCGCCGTGCTTCTTCTTTGTTGCCCGCGTCTTCGACCTATTTGATTCCGCGTTTCGTTCAGTTCGATCGGTCCCACTTATATCTCAGACAGTCAGTCGCCTCTTGCGATGACATCGTGACAGACGCGTTCACCGGGTTACCAATGCGAACATCCTTGCGTCGATAACAACACGCGGATACAACGTTTGGCACTCGTTGCCACGATCTGTCAACCTTATTCGTATTTCCTAAACTTTTCTTATCTCCAACACGAGCGAATTCTCGAATTGCAAAACTCATCTCCGGTTTTCATAGGGAACCAGATCAAAACAAACAAACTCGACCTTGGTCGGTGGATTTCGTTTTCGCTAAATTTAAATGGCTGTTATATGACCGATAAGCGAACTTTTTTTGTTTTGTTCGTTATGATAAGAATAAAAAATCGACCCGAACGACTCATTACGTGATCACGCGTTCAAAGCGTCTGCTAATGTTGAACAAAGTTTCCTACTGCGAGAGCTTTCTAAAAACAGCTTTTTCATCGTCAGATAAAAGAGACAAGAAAAATTTCGTTACGACTTTGTAACTGAGAAGAATCGAAAGTTGACTGCGCGGAGTGTCTGAACCGATTCAGACGCTGCCGCCTTTACGACTGACTGATTGCTCTGATAAAAAATGCGTGATTGAAGATTGAGGTTATGTCATAACTGGCCGCACACTGACGTTATGTAAATAATCGTATGCGTCTCCACGCGCTGTTACAATTTAGTTTTATTACGGTTTTTTTTTCTTAATCGTCTCTCTATTTTTC
>JAAMPD010000822.1:35657-66437 GCA_025266255.1 Trissolcus basalis
TCATTTTTCTTTTGTTTTGTTTCTTTTTTTTTATTAAATATTTCTCGAGGCTTACGTCAAGTTATATCTCCGCAATTAATTTCTCGTGTTGATTCATACGAAAAGCACTTTTGATCAACATCGTGCAAGACAAGGAATTATGTATGAAATGTTGAAAATACAGTCGTATATACGTCACGCTTTATCAGCAACGCACACTTTTGTCGCGCTAAAACGCTCATGTACTTTTGCAAATTCGAGCACTTTACTTTCATTTCATCTTCTTATTTTCATTAAAAAGCAAAGAAAAAAAGGCTATCCTTTTTATTCACTATTTATTCCAGTACTTCTCTCAATACGAAAAAACAAACGCCACTCAAAAGATTATTATTTTTCATCTCTATTCCTTAAGTGTTATTTCCCCCGGACGATGTTTAAAACTTTCTTTCTCAAAACCTTAAAAACCTTTACGCAAC
Organism: Trissolcus basalis; assembly: GCA_025266255.1. Classification (NCBI taxonomy): domain Eukaryota; kingdom Metazoa; phylum Arthropoda; class Insecta; order Hymenoptera; family Scelionidae; genus Trissolcus; species Trissolcus basalis. The sequence continues at coordinate 36,113 of JAAMPD010000822.1, forward strand.
TTTGTGCAACAGCTAGAAATTTGAACGAAAAAACCTTTCCTTTCTCAAAAATCGTCCCTGGTACGATACTTGAAGAACTGGAATATTTTTAATATCGTCTCGAAAACGTGGAGGCAAACATCCCGACAGTATCGATTCAGGGAGGACAACAATCAAACGTCAAATTTTTGTTTGGGATTATATTTGAAACACATTCCCTCAGCGCGCTCATATTTTACATAATTAAACCACGTGTATAGTTGACTTTCTCCTGCTCAGGTGGCAGCATGGGGCAAGCAGTTCGCTGACGCACACGGGTGCGCAGCTTCACGTACATATAGACCGCTTATATATAGGTATCTACGCGTTCGATATACGTGCTGCTTACTTGCGCAAGAGCCGCCTAGGGCGCATGCGCGAGAGATATGTAATAGCGACGCGCGTACGTGTGCACCGACACACTCGCGGTGTTTTCACCTACACGTCCCACCCAGATATACGTATCTCTCACTCCCGCTTGCTTTTTCGACTTACGAGAGAAAAACAAATAATGACAACTACAGAATTATAGTTGATTTTTATTGAAACGCTGGAAATAAAAACAAAACGAAAAATTGCAGCTAACGGTTTTAGCGTTCAAGATTACTATGCCAGGTGTTAGAAGGAAAAAAGAAGGAGGGCACAGCAGAAATTGATCGAACTAATTAATCTGGTCGTTTGTATTTTCTGTTTTCAAATATTCAATTTTTGGGTTGGGAAAAGTCATCCTCGGTCTTTCGGGAGATAACGGTACCCGAGAGAATGAAGTGCAACATTAAAAAATTCCTCACAATTTCGATTGCAGTCTAAAAATAAAGTCCGATCCAGGACGTAACAAAAAATTATGTAAAAATGAAGTGAAACAAAAAGTTGTTTTTGCAACAACACGAGGAATAACATTTTTTTCGCTATGACATTTTTCAGCCGAGGTGTTCCCGTGACGAATCATCGCGGATAAATCATCTGGTCGAGTTTTCGGGATAATCTCTATCCGAGAGAGAAAAAGAATCAACTTCTAAGTCGGCCGAAAAAGTCCGATAGCAGTCATTCGCTTTCTCGTCACATTTTATCGTCCCCCTTTTCGTGTCTCTCCTATTTTTCGTGGAACGGCTTTACATCACACGACGGCGAAGCTTTCAGTCGCGCTCAACATTACGCAATGATTCGTCGTGCGCGCCGACACTGATGACGTCTTGAGGAAGATAACCAAACGTCTAAATCATGCTCCGAAACGAAACTCAAATCCACGCAAAAATTAACGGCGTTAAAAAATTAATTCCAATTAAAACAAAAAATACAAAAAAAAATCAGAAAAACAAAATTCCCACCCAACTGTACAAAGTTCAAACCATCTTTCTCCATTTAATCCATCCGTTACATAATCGTTCAACATTGTAGATTCTCATGTTGGCTCCTTTTTTATCTCTGTCATCTCTTTTCGATCGGAATCAATCGATCGGCCCTGCAGATGGCGTTACAAAAAACGTGGCCACTTTTTTTTTAGATTTTTCGAAAAACTGCGACGAGGGGTGGCACACTGCGGGGTCGGCACGTCCCCTCCTCCCCCTAGGTTTGGAACCCGCAGCCCGTTGCTCCCCACGCTACCCCTCGGTTTGCGAGTCAGTGTCCTTTAAGTGACGCGGGCGCGTGCGCCGACGAGAAGGGTGCTAGGCGCTGGTGGGGCGCTTTTCAGTCCAACTGGTCGGGGTGGTGAGTGGTGGGGCGGGAGGGGGTTTAATGGCACATCGGCGCCACGGTGGCGGCAGCGCGAAGCACGGCCACGTGCACTCGCTATCGAACGGGTGCTACCCCCGATCCGCGCCAGCTTTGCCCATCTGAACTCAACCCATCATTTTCTTTGCCGACCTCTCACCCCCCCCTACCATACCCCCTGTTCCCCACCATCGCCTGCCCCACCCTGGCGCGCACTACGCCAACCTCCCATGCTGGATCTTCCCACACTGCACCAATCCTCCCACACGAGAAATCATAATGAAATTTGTATAAAAATATATCATTTATCAATCAGGCGAACCGCCGAGACGCTAAAATAATCGCTAAAAATCGGCCCCAGAGAACCGAGGGACTTTTGACCGGCGACGAATCAAGAGTCGCTATAATCAACGAAACTGACGTTTCAAAATTGGCACACACACAGACGCATACACACATGGAATTTACAACAATCGGTTTCCAGTCGGGGAAAAGTTTTTCGCAAATCGGGACCTCGGTAATTCGAATAACGACGCATAATGCAGTTATAAGCGGCGACAAAGGGTTATTCGATAGTTCTCCCCCGAGTTCCAAAAACTGTTTCGTTACGGCGATCGAATGTGTGCTGTTACCTTAATTCGATCGCAACGACCCGCTAGCTGGTGTTGCTCGTTTAATTGTATCCTGCAAATTTTATCGCCGGTCTCATTTTAGGCGTTACATTTATTGTCGGACCATTTATTTTTATTCATAATCAACTCATAATATTTCAAACCATAAAATATGCTCAAATGAATAACAAAAAATTTATAATAAAATGCGCTAATGAAAAATTAATTTTAATGAATGTTTCATTTTTTACTCCTATTACGATGGAACATAAAATGTTCAGAAAGAGACTGACAATTTTTCACTCACCATTTTCGTCGGAAATATTTCTCCCTTTTCATCATTTTTCACCGCTCTCAAGTTTGAAATTGCTCGATCTGAAATAACAAACATACAAAAATGGATTATTATAAATTTAATTATTTGCAAAATTGATCATTTTTTAAAAGGGAGGGGGGGGATTGTTGTTTGATTGGGGAGAGAAAAAAAGTTGAGCATTGCGAAGGAGCGCGGAATCGATAAAAGTAGAATCGATACGGATCGGCCGATTTTGAAGCAGATTTTTCGTGCGATTGCACACGCGGCCGGTTAAAAATATGTCCCTCCGCGCGCGCGCAAGATTGCGTGCTCGTACAGTCAGATTGGTATACGCCAGGCCGTCTTCGTCGTTACGTGCGTCCCTCCTTGTCTGGCGCGCTGGAATTTTCAAGGCTGTATGTATACGTGTGTAGCACGTACGGTCGCGTGTGAGTGCACGCGCGCGTCACATCCTTCCAAACCAGTTTCACATGGACGCAACCGATACCTTTGTCCTTCTCGAGATCGGACGATCTCCGTCTTTCTTTTCGGCTCATCTGTCTCTTTTGTTTTGCAATCTCTCTCTCCAACTTGGCGTTTTTTTTTTTTCATCCGAGCCTCGCAACAATCTCGACTTGAGTTATTTCAATGCGACCGACAATTTTTAACGCTTATCACATTTTTAATACAAACATGCTGACGATCAACAAACCGGACGATTTTTTGTCCGAATCAATTTTTTAAGCACGGAAACGGAAAATATAAAATTTCAATTTAATTTTCATCCATAACCCGCCACGATGGTGAGTACACATTTTTTACCCCGGATCATGTTGGGAGAATTTCATGGAGAAAAGAGATATGGGGTGGGGGCAGATTTTTTTTCTCGATTAATATCAAACGAAGTAGGAATTGAATTGTGAAAAATCATACGAACGGCGAGAGGATGGACGGGAAATAAATTAGTAAACATAAGAGTAAAATGTGGAATGGAATCGGTGTCGGCGTACAGGCGCTTCCATCGGACCTTGTATTTTTCCCGCGTATCGACAGATAACGTATCGTCTGCCTGTACATGCAAGAGACGAAAGAAAAGCGAGCTTCGTTACGCGATCGGTAAAACGCGCTCGCTTGGAGGCCAAAAAAACGTTTTCTCAAAAAGAACCACAAAATTTATTGGATTCGCAAATGTCTACAATTTCACGAGAATTTGGTTGAATTTCATAGAATTAATATAATAATTCTGTGGAATTTTTTTTGTTTTCATTTATAATTAACGTGTTGAGTGTGATGATGAACTTGGACAAATTCCTAAGTTGGAGGTTTGGTATTTGATTCGAAGAGTCCCGTTGGAGAATGGAATGCGCGAAAGGGGAAGAAAATACATATCATAAGTGAAGCGGAGGATCGCGAGAGCACGCGCCGATGATAAAATAATTGCATCGATTTCGTTCTAATTTGGAGTGGCGAAAATCGTCTGAATGAACGGGGGCACCCTGTGCTCGCGGTTGCTTGTTTAATGGTGCTTACTGTTGCCTCCGCCGCAACACAGATGGTCCGTAATAGCCGGCATAATATTCCCGAACCCGCAGGTGATAATCACCATCCGCTCTGTGGATCCCGACTTTCTCCGTCGCGCAGATAATACCGTCTTCGTTGCGCCACCCTCTTTTTATCCTTTTCGATTTCTTCTTTTTTTCGGAAGTTGTATTCCAATTATTCGCAAAATAAAAATTCATTCGAATCAAAAAGTCACTTCATTCAAAAACATGATAAAATTAATACTCCAATTTAAATTGTGTTTTATTTCAAAAAATATATCATCTAGGAAGTAAGAAATGTCAATTTGAAAATGGAAAATTTAAAAAGTAAAAATTATAACGGAAACCATGTGAGAGCTTGCATCTTAGAAATAATTCATAACTAATCGCACTTCGAAGATGCATATTTAACATCATCGATAAATTTTATTCGCGAAGGTTATCGCAAAGTGTCGTTTGGAATTAATAAAGCGATCGTTGTGCGAATTTACGCGATTCTTCGGCGAAGATTTTATGGCGATCTTGACAGCCGTGCCAAATTTTTATGACCGCAGCGTGAAGTCAAAATAAAAATCGACTCAAATATTGATTCTAATGTTGAAAGGAACAACAAAAAACAGGAGAAAGAAAAAAAAAGAACTTGACTGCTGAAAAAAATAATAAAATGAATTGAATAAATTAAAGTTCGACATCAGCGCCCCCTGCGACAAACGAGCTTTCAGCGTTGGGCGAGAAACTTTCGATCGCTTTTTGTTTGACTTAAAAACCAGCTGGATCGCATAGGATAATTTTACACTCAGGGAAACGAAATTTATTGACGAACACGCTTCGTCCTTTAACATTTCGAACGAACAACAAATTGATCCAATTCCGCTGTTCGTTTGTGAGAACCGACATAATAATCAATACTTTGAAAATCGCGCGCAAAATCCAACCGACACTCCAATTAGACCCGACTATTCTGACCTGAAGCTTTGCGAAAATCCTCTTTCCTCTGCCGAAAAAAAAAAGCAACCAACCTTTAAGACCAACAAAAAACGCAAAAACAAAAACAACCATCAAACAAGAAACAATCTAAACATGCTAAATAAATGATAATGCATCGTCGAGGGCGCACGAAGCGCCGAGGTCATTTAGTGACCGGGTCGCGGCTGGCATAAATATTTGTCGTTCAAATTTGGCGCCTCTCATTGCACGTGGATTAAACGTACGGAGCCGGTCGGCGTTATCTTCAGGAATTGTCGATTCGACAGAAAATGAATCATCCTGTACGCTGCCAGCGGCGAACGGCTGAACTACCTTTGTCTTTTACGAGCCCGTACGAACGCGCTCGCGAGCAACGAGGACGGAGCTGCGGCACGCGCGCGACGAGGGGGGGATGCGCGATACTAGCGCATGGGGCGTTGCCATGGCAACCCCTACTCGTTCTCCACCCTTCGCTCTCGCCAGCAAGACGCGCACACACACTCGCACAGAGTGGGGACGACAAGGACGAAGCGAAACCAGCCGACGGCGGGTGCGAGAGAGACCGTCGCCATTAGAGAGAGACGCAGCGAGGCAAGGGCGTACGAGAGGGAGAAGGACGGAGCGAGCTTTTGGCGTAACGCGGGAGCGAGGGAGAGCGATGATGAAGAGACACGGGGCCGCCAGTGCAATCAACCCGTTGCTCGCTCGTGAGGGTAAAACAACCCCGAACGGATGGCTTGTGTGTGTACGTGAGCGCACGAGTGTGTGTACATTTATTTAGGTTTGTTATTACTTATACATCGGAGTTTCATTTATAGATGTAAAAATACATTTCAAAATGAATCTCGTGTGTATACGAGAGAGAGTACGAGCGCGCACACGTACACACAAAGCTACGTTGCACACGGCCATACAATGAACCAAAATAATGAAAAGTGTTCATCAATTTCATCATTCTCGAGAAACTTAGCGAATAATAAAACGCAGGAAGGAAAACAGATCAACCTTTTTGTCTGCTTTATACAGCGCCCTGATGTTCGGGTTAATTTAAATTTGTACAAAAATGAAAATAACCTCATGAAGAAAACAAAAAGTTGCCTTCCATTGGATGAAAAATCATCAATTCGTTTTTGTGTCTTCAAAATGAAGAAAAATTGTTCTGATTCAATAACCAACTATTTTCGAACAAAGAATATATTTTTATTTCCGTCATGTTTTTTTCATGGTCTCTTTTTCTAATATTTCAAATAAAGTACTTGCAATTTTGGTTTTATTTTTCATCTATCATTATTTGTATGAAAAGTATCTCTGAAAACACAGGGCAGAACAAAGACGATTCATGTTTACACTCAAAAATAGCAAGGACGTCGAACGATGCTTTCTTCTTAAGTTGACCAAGTCGGTGTGTTTTTAGAACAAATTGCGAGTTTCAGAGGTTAGGTTGGCTGAAGATCGGCAACTTTTTTTGTACCGTAGGAACTACTGGTTACATACGTAAGCTTTCTTATACATGAGTATACACGATAAGGTCCATGAGATACGGATCAGAAGGAAAAACACGAGATGGTACGAGAAGGAGGAACAAAAAAAGCCGCTGGACGCAGAGAAACAAAATTGAACGCGAGATTAGATACCGGCAGCGGGGGATCGATAAAACAGTTCGATGGATATTTTTCGTATAGGCCGCGGGGACAATTTCATACGCGCATCGCGACGAATTGACGTTAATGACTACGGCGCCCGGGAGGGCCGAAAATTTGATCGGCCGATTTGACAGTCTCCGTTATGAACATTTTCGGAATTAATGAAACGTATACACACACAGGCACGCAAGCCGATCGTGCGTTTATCGGCGCTGACAATTGGACGCGAACTTTGGTATCGCTTTTGCATGCGGCGGAACACACAGAGTCTTTGACATTCGCGCGCGGCCGACCTTTACAGCGGGAATTATTTAAACGAAATGAATTTGTATCCACGGTGCACAACGCGCCCCGAGATGTTATATCTAAACGCTCGGCGGTTAAAGATTTATAGCAAATAAGTAGATTCGCAACAGACGTATAGCGCGGATAACGTTCAATTCTCACGGTGACTTTATACACATACTTATAACTGTACTGCACTCTTCCATGTGACTCTATGCAACCACGATTACATTTTTTTTTTTTCATCTTTTAAATTTGTTCAAAACGTCGACAACATCAATTCAATTTATGTAAGAAAATAAAATGCAAAAATCAGTTTATGAAAAATAATATACATGAAAAAATATTGCATTTCAATCTCTCAAAAAAAATTGTTAACAATAAAAAAAAGTAAAACAACTTATTGAAACATTTAGTTAGCTTTAAAAAACCTTAACAGAAATCTCATATCATGTTTTCTTGAAGGAACAAAAAAAACTGGCACGAGTTTTATGATCTGTTACAGTCGCAGTGTACCTTTGAAATTAATTGCAGCAACCAATCCGTGCCATAAAATGCCAAATTAATAGCAAGAGAATAACATAATAATTGATAACATCAACGAATTTACACTTGACAATTATCCTGAGGGATAAAAAAGGCAGACTTGATAGCAACACTTTGCGATGGCCGTAACACGGAATTTATATTTCAATTACGCGGGGTGTCATAAACGAAAACGATCCCAGGGAAGCGACAATTTGTGTTGCCGCCAATAAATAAACAATCCAAAGAAATCAAAAGCGCGGAACAAGTTTTGCGCGAAGCAGAAGTGCGCTTTGCGCTTTATTTTTTGCCGTATAAACTAGACGCAATAAACAACCGATGGGGCGATTAGTGAAACGAACGTTCAACAAGCCGACTTTGCTGAAAAATATTTCTTTACATGGTTGAATAGCAAACAAAAATAAAAGTATGAGTACGAACAAAATGTATCTAAATGTTACATATATAAAAATAATATATATACATTTTATATTTGTTTAATATCAAAACAAGTATATCCTTCTTTTTAATAAGAGAATTAAAAAAAAAAGGTTCAATTTTAATTGAAGAAGAAGAAGCGAAAAATAAGAATGTGATTTCGGTAGGAAACGTTCTTTTTATTTCGTCGTTGACCGAGACAGAGACAGTCAGGGACGACGACGATTCGAATATTCATAACCCGTTTAGTGGGAAAGAATGCGCGATGTTCTAACTCGCGCGAGGGTGTTCGTGGAGCGTGGTGTGTTCGCAGCGCTGGCTTCGGCGCGTTCTATTCTGCTGGAACCAGTTTTCCTCCAGTCGCGCGGTCTCTCTCGCACGATCGTCGCTCCTTGTCGGGCGCCTTGTTCCTTTGTGCGGCCTTTCCTCGTGTTCGGCGTCTCTCTCTTTCAGCGTAGGTGTCTCTCTCTCGCAACCAACCAACGACGCAGCGCCACACGTCAGCCAAACTAGAAAGTTGCCCCAGCCGGCACCGAAGAAACGGCGCACGAAGGCCTTTCGAATTTCAATCGCAGCGAGGCCTTTTTCACTCTTTTCTTTTTCTCTTCTTGCCTTTACCCCGATATCGCCGACGATCGTCATTTCTACTTTGCGTTAATGATGCGACCCCCCGCCCCTCCCCCCACTTTTGACGTTCACTATTTTCGACCCCCCCAAACTGGGTTAACTCGCACGAATAACGGGGATTTCTTTTGTCTCCCAGTCCTACGACTAGTTTCTCAAATCATCCTGTGCCACTATTTCTTCTCTTTTTTTTTCTTCTTTTTCCTTCGTCCTAATTTGTCACAACTGACTTTTGAGTTGCTTCATTCTATTTCATCATAAAATAAAGAAACCTTCTAAGTCATAAAAATGAAGGAACAGTTGGTTATTAATAAATTTGTTATTGATAATATCGCTATTAATTTTTTATTTAACAAAATGATGAACTTTGTTTCACTCTATCGATTCGCGACGGGTTTTGAATTTCAAATTATTTTATTGCAAAGAATCATTCCATTTGTATACACAAAACAGAATATGAATATACTTGTTTTTACCGCCGAAATATGTTCAATGTTAAGCCGACGTTTTTTCAGAATGTTCTAACAGTCGTTGAGCATTCTCCACCGGAGTCATTTGTCGCAAGATGTTTTATCAAAAATTATACATATGAAACATGTTTTCTAAGATGCTGCACACGCTAACGGGAACGCTTGCAATTGCGATGCACTTTACCACTCTTATCATTTTTTAATGACGATTGATACAAATTAAAAATATTAAAAAAAGTTTAATCAAATATGTACATAATTGAGTCATAAATGACGATTTCTAGCAATTTATAACAAGATGGGAATACGCTTGGTTCGCCCCTGCAACAATAATAAAATCATGATCCCAGATTTTTTATGGCATTATAATACAATGAAGAACGAAATGTTAATCAGGTGAAAAAGCGACTGCTATACACCTATCCGATAAATGAGAATTCTCAAACCTATTTCACTCCTGACGAAAGGAATTGTCTTGTAGCTAATGGAATTTTTCTTAATTTTCTTTTTTTTTCTTAATTCGAAAAATATTTTTACTTCCTTTTTTGCTGAACAGGAAAAGTCTTCTCGGGTCGTACGTACGAGTGACTGAGAACAAAAGGTCATAAAGGTCAGAGGGCACGCTAAACAAATAACAAAGAGCGAAATAAAAAATGAGCGCTGAAGAATTGATCGAAAACCTCACATTTTCCTGGGTGCTTCACACGAAAGCATTCTAATTCGACGAAAAATCATAATCTTTCCCGTAAAATCATCGTTTGTTAGAGGAAACCCAAACCTTTGTTCAATTTATTTTTAAACTTCTGAGTCAATGTAGGGTAGAAGATTTTCTCTCGGTTGGCTATCAACAAATAATTTTATATATAACAATTTAAAAAACATTCCAATGGAAGATTCAAAAAATTTACCAGTATGTTCGGAAAAAATTAAATTCCAAGTCATTTTTGTAACTTTGAAATATTTCCGAGTTTCGAAATCGGGGGGCCATCGCAAGGGACGATGAATTAACAGTATACCAAGTCAGCATTTAAAAATATAAACCTGAAAGATCAACAAAAAGTTCGAAAAAGTTCATCTCGACTTTCTGATTTGGTTCTGAAAAATCAAACAAATATAAATTTTTATATAAAATAAAAACCGTCTAACTTGATGATGTAAAATTGTGAAATCATTATTTCAATTAAAAAAAAAATCGCTGTTCTTTGTTGAGTTTTTTGGAACAAGAGAAAAAATAAAGTTGTATTTTGAATAATTTTCAACAGTGAAAAATTGTTTTTCCATCTGAAGAAACGTAGTTGTGCTCATTTCCATTGTTTCATCGGGTCCAAAAAATTGTTCCTGGAAATATTTATTCATGACTCCTTTTTTGCCATCGACTCGCAATCATACTTCCGCTCGAAGAGTAAAACAATTTTCGTGAGTGCGGGCGAAAAACGCGTGGATGATAATTACGGGCGATCTAGGTTGTCGGGAAGGGTTTCGCTGTGGACATCGCGCGCAGCCTCGTCGGTGTGGAGTATCGTCGACAACCCCATTCTCGCGAGTAGAAAGTCTCTGCGGCGTGGTAGAGGCATTCGGTTGGCGAAGTGACATCGGCCACGGAGAACCGAGAGCGTGGGTATCAGCACGGAACCGAGTCTACGACGCATTGCTGCCTGCTGACTAGCTGCGCTGTTGCCACATTTCGAGGCCTTCTGGCTCGCCCGCACTCCGCGTTCCGCCGCGCCTACCGCGCTCTTCCGCGCGGCGCTGTTGCCAGCTTTTTCCTTCTCTATCTTTCTCTCTCTCTCGCACACTCGCTCGCGGGAAAACTGGATTTCGAAACGAATTTTCCTCCGATGACCGGATTCCCGGCAAACTCCGTATTCTCGGCTCACGCGCGTGCTTCTGCCATCCGAGATTATATTATTTCTTCCAACTATATCCCAGAGACCAGTTCTCCTGACGCTTCGCCGCTCTCGTTTTTTCTCCAACGCTTTTTTCTTCATTTTTTTTATTTTCCACTCCTTTTGTACTTTCACACCAACATCTCACGTCTTCTTCTTCTTCTTTTCCTCACTTCCATTTTCGTAACATTCTCTCCTACATCCAATCCAACCATTCGTTGATTTTCAACCAAATTTCATACTTGTTTTAAATTTTATTCTCGCCCCTCCCCCCTCCCTTCAAGTATAATAAATTTCCATTTTTCCATCACCTCGATTCCGACCCTTAGAAGACCGTACTAATTTAGAATACAATTTGTAACATTGCAATTACAACAATGTCTAAATGAATTTTTTGCTTTTTCAGGTACGGACGCCATGCTTTATCAAGAACTCTTCTATTTGTGGATCGACTTATGTTTATATCAGCCGAAGCAAAACGGTAATTAAAACAACAAAGTTTTGAATATTGAATATTTTCCAATCAATAAACGAACACACACAGTCGTCGAATGTTACTATCAGTATCATCAGGACTATATGAAAAAAAATGATTTATTCTATATTATACCTCCGTCCAGGAACTATATAACTTTCGAAGATAACTTTCATCTCGCACTACGAGAGACCATTTCAAATGCAAGGCTCTCGATATAATAAATAAATAAGTTATCAAAATCAATGAACACAATAATCGATAAACATGAAAACTGTAAAAAAAATAATTGAAAAAATTGAACAATCATTTTTTTTAGTCGGAATATGAGTCTGAAAGTTGATTGACTTCGGTTAAGAAAAATATTTGTCTTAATCTTCTTTGTCTTATTGGTAAAGTTCTTCTGGTAGGTAAAATGCTGTCGCGGAGCGTCTTTGTTCATTTTTCGGTAGTCGCAAAAGGGAAGGACCACGTCGTTTTACATGTTTTTCGGCGGCGACGACGATGACGCGGCTGGCCGTCGACGACGTCTTTGAAAATAGAAAGGCCCCGTCGCTTTGAAAATAGGCTCCTGAAAATATGCGCCTGAAGTGGCGTATGGTTGGCGAGCCGCGATGGCGTCGTCGCAGAGGCCAACTCGAAGGGAAGGAGGGTTTTACGGTTTTAGACTACGGGCGGCGCGTCGGCGTCGAGTTAAAAATAACAGTACAACCGGCCGACCAGTCTTCGCCACCGTCATCGTCGACGTACACGACGTCTCTTTTCTCTCCTCTCATCATTCACCGCTTTTTCTCTCCCTAGTTTTATTGTCTCCATTCATTTCTTTTTTTTCTCTCTGTTGCAATTTATTTATATCTTTCCATCAACTTTCTTATAGAAAAAAAAATATATATTTTGCTAAATGTTGCATTTCATGCTTCAAATGTAATATATTATATATGAATAAAAACAAAAATCATCACTGCAAAATTAGTTCTGTTATTTAAATGATATCAAAAGAAAAGATTTTGAAAAATTGAATTTTGGTTAAATTTTTAAAACGCTGAATTACAAACTAATCCGAGGAAAATCAACAAGATTCAAAAATAACTGAAATCGAACGGATCTGGTAACTGAATATTACGCCTGCGCAGTAGATTACAGCGTGTGCGCTGAATCGCCGCGTGCAACCATATCGAAGGATCGAAGTAAACAAATTTTATAAAATGCACGATAAAAAAGTTTTTTTTTATAATAACCAGAATTTCTTTGTAGACTTTCGATTGACGAGAAAGGGATTTCGATAGGCCTCAACAATGTTACCAAAGCGGGGGCTTCCATGTCGAAATAAAAAAAAAACCGAAATCGTCAGTCACACGGGCGGCGTTACGAAAATAAAAACACCGTTTCGCAGCAAGGTTATGCCGGTCGTGAAAGTCGCCACGCTGAAATTTTGTCCGACTATTGCGTCTCCTTGATTTTTCGTCTTGGAGTCACGCAACCAAGGTCGCGCATGGAGTACAGTGCTCGTCTTCTGCAGGTGATTTCCAATTGGTCGATTCATCGATTTCCATCGAAAAAAATATAATAAATGAATAAAAATAAACAAATAAAAATAAGTAAATAAAGGAAAATATTGTGCTTCGCGTTACTCTATTTTAGTAACTCTCAGCACGATCAATAATCCTCAAATTCACGCAACAAATCTGTTTGGAAAAAAAAAATTTTTTTTTTTTTCAAACCAAATTTTCAATTGTTCATTTAATCATGCAAAAATTTGAGTAACGATTTTTCATAAGTCGTATAATATTGCTAATACGGAATACGTTGATGTAGGAATAGAGTCGAGTCAGGATAAGGAACAGTTACCAGCGAAGCTTGTATTGCTCGAGGCGATCAAGCAAGGACGGCGCTGCTATTGGCGCGCACTTCGTCGATGTTCGCCTTTTCAAAAAACATCGCTCTTTTGAAAAATTTACCAAACCTGATTTTCCTCGTTACCGTCGTTCGGTTCTTATTAGAAGATACAAAAATAAGTGTCCTCGATTTTTGTCTCAACACTCAGGTTGAATCAAATTTTAAATAATGTAAAATAAAAAATCAATTTTTCAAAATCACTTTTTTTCATTTCGCTTTCTTCTTTTTCTGAATTTTTATTTCGTCTGCGGATTAGAAGGCGGAGTTCATTACATAAACGTTTCTTCGACGTTCAAATCCTCAAAGAGAAGTGAACGTTTCCTATACGTTTTCCTACTGGTCGTTAAAGGAGTCATAAATTTGAGATAACTTTTGTTGCAAAAATTTTCAATTCATTTTCAATTTTATTTCATTTAACTTTTTTCATTTGTTATTTAAATAATCAACGAGTGAAAGTAAGTTGAATCAGGTATTTTTTAATATGAAATAATAATGATGTTTCAAGTACTTTTTTATTTTTGAAGATTTTTGAACTTATCAATTGCAAGTTGGAGTTGAAATATTGAAATTATTTTGGCGAAAGATAAGAAGGCCCCTGTGCCGAACAATCTCATTATCCTAGAGCGGCTAAGTACCGCGGAATATAGTACGATGAGATATTGCATTCTCGTTTCTTGTGTAGTCGAGTTGTGGCCACACCTTTCACCAACACCCGACCTAAGCTGGCCTAACTGAGAGCCTAGCTGCGGTACCCTCGTCAAACGCCGACTAACAGTAAAGTCTCCGTCTTTTATCTAACACGCAACTACTCGATCTGAAATTTGCAAAAAAAAATTATAAAAAAACATTGTACCCACAAAACACTGGCGGTTGACATATCGGCATATCAGATCCCAAATAATAAATAATTCAAATCTAATTAAAATACACAAATAAAAATATTACAAATGTTAAACTTTTAATTCAACTTTGTACATTTAAATTTCGTTATAAATTTTTAATCGGTAAAGTAAAATTGACACTTTAACGATAATATCAAAAATGTCATATTTTTCAAAATCCACAAGTTGCACTGAAATATAATTTTTTAACTTAAATAATAAATAATTCAATTAACCAAATCACAAAATACAAATAAAATATAACAATAAGTTATTCTGAAATTTAAAATTTAGATGTACATTTTTCATCGATAGAATTTTAAATTTGCAATTGAAGAACTAAAAAGTCAAAAAATGTTTTATTTTTGAAAACTCGCGGGTTGCATTGAAGTACGCATTTGTCGATTCGTTAGGACCAAATTACATTTTGATCGGTGAAAATCGGAATTAATGGCTTTTATCGTCTGATCTTTAAAGTCCACAACTCATCATTGAATTCGCTTTGCATTGGAACAATTGAAAGCAGGTAAACACACACAGTGGCGCCGGGCATAATCTCATTTGAAGAAATTTATTGCCAGGCAAGCGAGAGAGCAGGTGCGCGATTTTTCGCACTCAAAATCGACGTGCCATTGGTAACACTCTGCGGTCGGGGGGTAATTAACTTTGCTTGACTTATGCGCTGGTCTTTGTCTTTGATTTATCTTGTTTGTTTCTCGTTTTATTTATCATCGAGGAACAGGCACGAAGCGAAAGAGAAAGAGAAAGAGAGAGAGAGCAAGGGACTCGATCACAGATTCTCTCCTCATTGCGTCGCTTATAAATGTGTGGCGTTCGCGCATTATGCTTGATTTGCAACTAGCCCGCCGCAATTGATGACCGATACTTGATAATGCGAATTCAGAAATAGGGTACGAGAGACCTACTACTACCAAGCAGTGATAAGATGTATAGAGGTGCTGGCATACTAAATGCCATTATGCCATACATGATTAGGCCAATTGTGATGCTTGCAAGTCAATCAAAACTAGTTGCTTATTCATCAACCTTTTATAACTTCAATACTCCCAACTTTCGCAATCAAAATAAACCAAATTTCATAACAAAACAAACGATTACATTTCATTTTATTTAAATTCAGTTTAACATCATCGACAGTTTGTTTGAAAAAAAAAGAAACTTGATTAAAAATTTGATTAAAGCTAAAAAAATAAACAATGTCATGAAAGTTATGCAATTTTTTTCAATTTCAATGTTCAACGAGCCGTTTAATTTTTATAAATTTATTTAACAGTTGGGTTTTTAATCGAGCGTTTGTTTTTGTCTAATTTTTTTTTTAGTTTAATTGGTATAAAATTAATTGAATGTTTTTGTTCGAACGAAAGCAACAGTAAAATTTGAATAAGAGTAAATATGACGCTGAAATCGATATCAACAAAAATGTTTCCCACTGCAGTTCTTGGCCCCGGTATACTATAGTGGAAGATAGTCGGTACCTTATGGGCCATGACAGGGCTTTGGGGCTGTATTGTTAAGTTCTCTCAGGGTAGCTGCGGACCCTCGCCCTGTCGAGTAAAAGGGAATACAGACTGCCTGCTGGCCGCTTTTATTCGTCTAGGGTCGCCAAACGGCTACCTAGGCCACGTTTTCTTTCCTTTGTCACGTTTCTCTATGCAAGAGAAAATCTCTCGCGTTCGGAAAACTTCTTCATCTGTTGTGTCCTGCGTTACAATTTTAATTGGCCTAAACCATTAAGTCAGCTCGCCTACACACATGTTCTGTAACCGTTAGTTTGACCAATCGCGGCAATAACAACATGTTCGATTTTGTTTTCCCCGTCGCACAAAAAGGTGTTATGTCACTCAAGTTTCGGTAACTATTCCTTGATTTAATTAAGAAACTCACTTAGCTGATTGAATAAGTTTTGTTTTGGTTTTCCTCTTTTTTTTAACCATTTTTTATCGATCATCAATATTTTTATGTCCGCAATTCAATTTTCAAGTCATCCGTTTTACGAAGCGAGAAACCAAAATAAAATGAAACAAGAGAGAAGAAGAAAAAGAGAAAATTTAAAGTTTTTTCTTTTTAATTTCATCTGGTGATGACGCCGCTTGGTAAATGCAGACAATTCTAAAAATGTGTTTTTACGATGATTCTGGGAACCTTTTTACGTCGGACGGACAGTCAAATTTCGACCCTCATCACCAACGTGATGTTTATGAACAAAAGCTCTTTTTCTCTACCTGGGACTCCGGCTTGGGTCGGGACGTTATTCCGATCCCAGGTAAGCCTGTCTCAAAACGATCCTCGCTCGATCGTCGTGGCATAATGGAAAAACACGCAGGGACACGTCTGTCTTGCTCGGATCGTTCAAATTGTTCGGAACTTAACACGAAAATCTCACCGATTATTTTATTATTACAAGAGCACCAAGCGTGACTTTGAATTGATCTGAGGTATCAGGTGCATCTCTAATGGTGAAACTATCAAAATTATCCTTCCGATTTGCATCCTTCTTCTGACCCAGATCTTCAAATCATCCGCATTCAAAAAAGAAGATGAAAAAAGGTCCACAGATTTGAAATTCAAAATTTCGCAATCGGAAAAAAAAAGAGTGAAAGGAAATTGAGAAACCAAATGTTGTCCTGAAAAAGTTATTGATTCGATTGGAAGTCGTGATGTTTAATAGGCTGTAAAAAATTTTACCTATCGCGGGGGTGTGATATTTCAATCAGCAATATTTACATTATCGAGATGTATCGTGGATCTAGATAAGCGAAAATAAAGGATGAGGATGTGCGTGAAGATAAATAGAAAAAAAGGTCAGAAGAGAGGGTGAAGAGGGGCGAACGAATCTCCGGTCTCCCACACGCAAGGGGTGTCCACACTGTCTGCCATATGGCCCCCTTTTTTAACCACCCCTGTATAGTATATACCAAGCGCTACATTTCATATGGAACGGCGATGTGAGAAAACTGTCCCTCCAATTTTTCAATCTCTTTACGTATCAAACTTAATTTCAATTCACTTTCCTTGAAAATCAAGTTTCCATTTTACAACGAGGGTGAACAGAATGAAACATTTATTGGTCAATTTTATACTGAATAAAAAAAATTTTTTAAATATCAAAAATAAAGAAAAAATATCAAAAAAATTTTTGTCTGTCGATTTTTATCTGAGAGAAAAAAAGTACCGATGAAAGATAAAGATAAAGTTTGGTTTTCCATAGGAGAAAATGTCTCTTACAAAGTTGCCTCTCATTTTGGGATACTATTTACTTTCTCCCGCTGTGACAACGGAACTCTCATCTACGACAATAAAACTCTACGTTGAGATTATGAGCATATTCCAATAAACATATTAATCATTACCCGCGCTCTGATCAACAGTAGTTCAATTAATTAATCCAACAAAAGTCAATCGGGAACAACGTGTTTCCGATTATAACAAAAAAAACCGTATGAGATACATATTGTACAACTGATTCAATATTGGTTAACAGAAAGATTTCAACTTTGAAAAAACACGCGGTTATTCCTTGTTGATTGAAATCACAATTGCTTTTATTAAAACAAAATACATTCACTATTTTTGTTTTCACTATTTTTCTTGTGTTTTTTTTTGCGATTTAGTTTAACTATTTCCCCGTTTTTTTTTTTTTTTTTCGTTTTTATTTTTAAACTTCATTTCCATGTTGAAATTAGCCGTGGATCGATGCTACGTTTGTCGATTCGGATTCGGAGGTCTCAGAACTCGGGCCGAAGTTGAGTTTCATCAATATTGCTGATGAAATGAGCACCCCTGTCTTTTTTGGGGGATCGCCCCTAGATACGTCTAAATTTTCTTTATTTATTCCCTAATGTCAGCTCTGCTGAGCAAGATAAAAGTTTGATTAACTTAATGTCTTATATTCTATAGTAACGCATGTCAACAGGTAAAAAACAATGAAAAATAAATTTCTTTTATTTTTGAAAGAACAAAAAAATTAAAATAATACAACGTTTACGAATATAAATATGACAAGAACAAAAATGCATCGCTCGACAATTAAATTTCAATCTCAACAATTTGATTACATTATTCATCAAACATGAATTTAAATAAGAAAAATAATAAAATTGTATTTCAAATAACCTAATCTTATTTTTGTTTGAAAAATGTTGAGACGCAAAAGAACGTTTCAGGTTCCTTTTTCAAAATACGAGCCGCAAGAGAACTGAAACTGGAGCAGATAAAATACGTATTAAAATAATATTAAAGACTGCACAATAATCACGTTATCTAATCGAAGTTTTGTAGAGCGTTCGAACGAACTGGAGGTTACTCAATTTGAGATTGTACTTTTCAAAATTTTATTCAAAAAAATAGCAGCAGAAAAAAAAGTAGAATAAATAATGAACTTGAAAGGAAAACAAATGGGCCGTGGTTTGGAAGACAAGTGAATTTTGAAAAGAATCTCTTGTATGCTGGGGGATCCTCAAGTCTTATAACACTTTCTTATCCGCGCAATTGTAGATATCAGCGCGGCTAATCTTCGGACTTTACGCCGCCGAGTCACTCCAGCACTTTCCAGAATTCAAACCGAGCTTTGTTCGCAAGCTTCACAATCAATCTTCCAAAATTAAAATCGAAACTAATTTTACTAGCCGGCCGACAAAACTGGTTTTCAAAGGAACAAAAACAAATAAAAGAAAACAGTTTTATAACAACCTTTCACAATAAATTAACAAACAGAGAAGGAAAAAAATAATAATTTGATTGAAAATTTTTCATTCTCCTAATTTTCATTGCGAGACCGAAATTTCATTCGAGAGAATTATTTTTATTGGAAGTACGATGGAGAGATAAAATGAAGAGAGAGACAGAGGCAAAGAGAGACAGAGAAGAAAAACAGAGACGAGAGAATAAAGTGCGAGCGTTTCTCAATTCGTCCGACAGTGGGCGCCGTTGGCGAGTCCCCTTTCGAAAATAACACACGGCCGGTTGACGTCATGGCATTGCCGTCGTGGCGCAGCAACACGCAGACAACCTCATGGCCTTAAAGTAGCACTAACTAACCGACCAATATCGCGAGAGAGAAAGAGACTGTTTTATCTTCAGGTCTCAAACTTCTTTTAACATCTACTTCTACATTTTAATTAAAAAACTACATTTTCTCCATCGAATTTCTCACTATCATTTTTATACACTCGAACTTTACATTCAAACAATTGTTTTCTCACATTTTTTTCCAACAAAAAAAAGAATATCATGAAAAAATCAATCTTAATTTAAAATCTTACGGCTGAAATTTAACGTAAAACTTGAACGCGTACTTTTTTGAAGGACAAAAGTACAAAACCCTTTTGGCATGAATCATTTTATTACCAGATAAAACCAGACTGGATAATATTTAGCTGAAAAATTTCCACCGAACAAATCAAGTAAAAAGTCATCTTTTTATGACGAAACAAAAAAGTTAAATGTTAAAACTTGATGCGCTAAAAGTTGAAGTTGAAACTTGAAATTTGTACGTTTTGAAGGACGGAATGAACGCAACCCTTTCGGGCTATGAATAATTTCATACGAGATAAATATCGGAGTGGAAAATATTTGGCTGAAACAATTCCACGGGTAAACAGATTGAACGAAAGTAGTCACGGGGATGAAAATCGCGGGTAAACAGGAAGGAAAAAGAGCGCGTGAAAAGGTCGCGGGTTGAAAACACGTCGGTTCATTTCGGAGAGCCGCGACAAACAAGTAAACAGAAAAAAGTAGGAAACGAAGAGAGGAGCCACGGGGTTGTCAATACAAACTTGTCGTTGGGACTCTAAATTTGCAAAGTTTGGTGTAGGGAATAGCTTTCGGGCCGGCTTTCACCCGTGTGTTTTGCGCTCGTCTTTTTCTCCGGCGCGATGCGCGGCACTTGACTTTGATTTATGAGCAGTTAAAAGCCGTGCATTCTGCGCGGCCGGGCTAATCCGTTAGACGGGCCCCGGCCCGACGATTCAACAAGTGCCCGCGGTACCATTAATGCGCGCCCGTTATGACCGCGGGGTCTCTCCTTCTCTTTCAAGGCGCAAATTTGTGGCCGAAAATAGTCAGCCGCCCGCCCGCAATCGATCGGTCTCCAAAGAAGCTTATTCTTCGTCTTGTTTACTCCTTGCCGAACGACCCTTTAAAACTTTTATCCTACCTTTGATACCCATTTCACTTATAGCCCCATACCTTGTCCGCCCTTAAACGTACCGTTTAAACGCCTCGCAATTTAACTTCGAGATGTGCCAACAGAGTTTGGCCCAACGATATTCACGTCTTAATTCGATTTGTCATCAAAAGAACGATCGCCATAGGGATTCACGCTTCTTTTCAAAAAGAAAAACGACGTTGGCACTTGTCGGTCCTGTGAGAGGTCCTCCTAACAATAACACCTGTAACCAACAAACAAGCAAGGAAAATAGGTTAATTGAAATTTGCAAAAAGATATACCCCTCAATAGTTATTATTTCTAAATACAAAAATATGCACTCCAACGACAATTGAAGTTACAAATCTTGAAATCATATGTCCAAAATTGAGTGTTAAAAATTGCAACAGCTCTGTCTGTTGATTGTTTGCTTCTAAAGTTTGATGTCCATTTTGATACCAATTTGACAATTTCACTGTCACAACAAACGTCGGATTACATAAATCGCGCACGAAAAAATACGAGTGGGTTGACGAGAAATGAATAAAAAAAAAGAATGGCAATAGAGAGAGAATCAAACGAGAATTGAGAGAAAGAGGAAAAAACAAAATCGTACGGCTATTTTCTTGATAAACACGTCGTCCGCTGATGGCGCGACTTGTAGTTACGCTTGGCGGGCTAATAGACCCGCGCAAACGAAAACAAACAAACCGCCGCGTGGCCTGTTGGAATCGTGTGCACGCGAAGCGAATCGTGGTGTCATCTCAAAGGCCGTTTATCACCCGGCCCCAAGTGTCATAAGCGAAAAGAAAAGCACGTGGATCGGGCGCGCGGACTGGTCGGTGGCGCCCTCTGTTGGCAGCGCGCCCGCAACCGGTCGCCAACAAGCGTGGCGGGACTTTCGAATCCGCCCGGGGTCACGGAGCGCGAAAGAAGGGAGCCCCAAGATTATATTCTCTCATACTTTCACCGCTTCGAATGTCTTGTGCGCAGCGAAAAATTGTTCTTTAGAAATCATACATTTTTATATCCGTTTTATCTGTGCAATTTTTTCTTCTACATTTATTTCTACAATAATTTTTATTAATAATTAAATTAAATCTTGATTTATTACACAATGATATATTTAAATATTCTATATAAATAGTTTATATGTTTTATATAATATATAAAATATATATTAAATTGATTTTAATTTAAAATTGTTTAAACTCGAATTTAAATAGCGAGGCGTTGAAATGAAGAATGCGTATATAAGATAAGAAATTTGATAAAAAAAAATATTAATCGATAAATTGGAATTGTAATTAGAATGAATATTTGCAGTTATTTTGAGGGGTTTTATAGGGGGCCCTCATTCTCGTTGATGAGTAAGGCAGCTTCTTTCTTAGGCATATCTTACAGCGCGGTTGTGTTCGCTATTTATCCGTTTTATAAACGATGACTTCTCCGATCAAAGAAGGGGGACCCTGACGTCATCCTCGACGAACTGACAGTCTGACTCACGTCCCAACTACTGCTGAAACTTAAATCTTGATATCTTTGTGTTGCCATTGTATGATACCAGTATCTTCTTCTTATATCAGCAAAATTATTTTCAACTATTCGTCTAATGAAACAAAAATTGCTCAACTTCAATTTAGATTTAAATTTCTTATTCAGTCCATCTCATTCTACTTTGTTCCAAATATTTTGTTATGATGCAACCAAATAAAAATTTGTGATTTGGTTTTTACAGATTTTCGTTGTAAAATATCGTTTTCCCATGCGTGAATCCTGAGCCGATTCAAATTACATTTTCATTATTATCGAAAATATCAGAGACGATGACAATTTAATGACTTGTTCTAACAATAACTCGCATTTAAATTGCCCCGTTTGAGAAAAATAGGACTGACAAATAAACGAGCGTTAGCGCCATCTGTGTTGAGACATGTTTTTTGAACTGGAACTCAAAACTTGCGCCAGTGTTTGACACAAACTGTTGCTCGCAACGATAAGTCAAGACGAAATCTGTAATAAGTGATAGTAACATGTGTCGCGACTGATTCGAAAAGAATCAGGTGTGTGGATATTATTGATTGGAACTTATTCGCCGCTTATTCTGAGAATTGCCGAAAATTTCACGACCCGTTTATATGACAAAATTTGAAAATGTTTCAAAAACAAACAAATTTACTTTTTTTTTCACCTAGCTCAATAAATTAATAATAAACTTGATAATAATTCAAACCCCTCTTTAGAATCAAACTTTTTGTAATCAATTTTTTGCCTCTCTACAAGTGTTTACATTATCGATTTGACTCTTTCATTGAAAAACAGAAAACTGTTTACATGTTTCACTCCTCGATTGAAAACGTACAAAAACAAAACTCTCCAATTTATATTGACATAAATCATTAATTTGTTCAATACACGAAATACCCCCAAAAAAACTGAAATTTACAAAAAGAAAAAATAAGATTGAAACAACTTTCTTCATTGACAAGCTTTTTGAAACACAGTTTGTTTTTAAATTTTGCTTCCAAAGGGATTATTTCCAACGTAAACATCTCAATCTTTATGTTTAAACTTGACTTCGTTTCAAAAAGAAAAAAAAAGCTAAAATAAAAGAAAAAAGTAAAAACAAACACAAGAAAAGGCATTCTTAAAATGATGTAAATTGATTTAACGACAAAGATTCTAATTTTGTTTGTTTGTTCGCAGAGTTGTGCAATGATGGGTCTGCAGGCCACTTCAGGAAAACGTAAACTCGAAGGAGGTGTGAGCTGCATGGAGTTCGATATGGACATGGGCGAGAGCCCGTCTAAGTTGGGCCGCGTGGAAGGCAGCTGGTGGGCGATGGAGGACGGGTACACGGCGCCCGCGACGACAACGACGACAACGACGACGGCCCCGGCAGCGCCGGCGACCGCGCAGCAGCCCTCGTACTACGAGATGGAATCGTCGGGCTGTTTGCAGAGCAACCTGTGCCAGACGAGCGCGAGTCCGCAGCCCGCGGGGAACGCGCAGCTGCACCTGCCGCAGCACTACTACCAGCAGCAGCAGCAGCAGCAGCAACAGCAGCAGCAACAGCAGCAACGGAGCGCCCCCGCGAACGGCTACCAGCTGTCGCGACCTTCGGTGCAGTGGGGCGCGCCGCACCATTACGAGCCTCCGACGATACGTCGGGAGGAGAACGGCAAGAGCTACCTGGAGCTGGGCTCGAGTTACCGGGCGAACGAAAGGTGCTGTGAGGGTTCTAGGACGAGTTGGTGCCGGCGCGGACGGGCGTGTTACCGGCAGAGGAGGCTCGCGGTGCTTAACATCTCGATGTGCAAGCTCGCGAGGTACCGCCAGTTCCCGGACCCGAGTCTCCACCGGTCGGTGCTGATATGTAACACGTTGAGGCACCTGGAGCGCGAGATGGAGCGCGACAGGAGTCCACCGCCGATGGAGCCCGTGCTCGCGAGCACGCCGATCGCCCAGCTCCAGCCGCCGGAACAGGGCCGGCTCACCCCCTTCCCGATGACGTCCTCCTCCGCAGAGACGGACGCGGACTCCGGGATCGGCGACAGCGACGACAGCCGCTCGATCAACTGGGGCAGTGTGCTCAGTCTATCGAGCCAGTCGCCCCTCGACCCCCTCAACAACAACGAGCTTCTCGACGTGGACATCGGGCCAGACCTCGACCTCGATTTTATGCCCAACTGGAAGCTCACGCCCCTCTCAGTCGACGACGTCCTCAGGAGCACCATCACCATGGAGCAGCACCAAAGCCCCACAGGCGGCTGCAGCGGCCCCAGCAACGCCAACAGCAACGCTCACGAGTCGCTCATGTGTGTTGGTACATAGCCCCTGATGACAATAACCAACTCGATTGTCGCCGAATTCGCCGCCGCCACGTAAGGAACTCGTGGCTCACCAGGCGATCATACGCCAATGCCCCAGGGCTCCACCCCCCCCCCCACGTGTACATAGTGATGATAAAAGAGACACAGTGCGGAGAAGAAAACAAGAGAACTCGTAGAGTTTGTCTTTGTTTCTTTCTTTAATTTATTGGTCGTGTCAATTAGTAACAAACACATTATTACAAAAATTCGAGTTCTTTTCCTTCCTCGGTTCTCCAATGGTTATGCGAATGGCCCGGTGTGTGTATGTGTGACAATCGCGCCGCTACGCCCTCGGACACCACGGACGGAAATGCCGCAACTCGCGACCTTCTTTGGCCCAGGAGTTTCTTCATTCTTTTACATTTTCTCGTTTTGCAAACAAAAAAAGGGAACGTCCACGTTGCCAACCGTTTGATCATTTTCACCCTCTGGTTCTCAGACTGTGGACATCTCAGTTGCAATATAACAACCAAATATTGATAATTATGTTATGTTTAATTCCTAAAGTATTTATTTTTTATTAAAAAAAAAATAAAATACAAAAGAAATTTGTATTTTAAATTAGGTTTTAAAAATGGTCGAAACTCTCGTCAAAAATGTCGCCACGTCTCAGAGCCAGATTGTTGATCTTTTAATTTTATATTTTATTTTAAACAAATTTTCATTTCAATTTTTTTATAAGTAATCTTGGTCAATAAAAATTTCTTGTTGGAAACAAATTTGGATTTTGTTTTCATTGTTTTTAATTTGAACTTTCCGTCTTCGATGCCGATTGAGCCAAGCTCCAGGGGTTTTGGGATCTTCGACGTCTCCGCCCCCGGGCCGACGATGCGATGGGAGGCGGGTTAACGATCCGCTGGGTCGTGTCCGGTGCATCGTTCGCCTAGCCGGCCGACGTCGGGGCTTCGTCCCGGAAGGTCCGGCGACAATGAAGATCTAAAATCTGCTCGTGTTTTGCGATAAACTCGCTGGGCCTTCCGAGCGACTGTCAAAACCCTGCTGATTGTTCGCACGCACGTAATTAAGACTAGGTATAACTCTCAAACGATAGGAATGGACAAAATGCAGTCGTCGAGTTCAAAATTGGCAGAATTTGTGATGTTTCAAAGTTGCCCCAAGAAAATCGGGAAACTCGATTGTTCCCAATTTGTTGAAATTCATCATTTTGTAAAACGCAAACAAAGGACAAACTGAGAAATACAGTCTCTCGGGATATACTTTTTGGAATC
The DNA here is from genome assembly GCA_025266255.1 of Trissolcus basalis. Taxonomy (NCBI): domain Eukaryota; kingdom Metazoa; phylum Arthropoda; class Insecta; order Hymenoptera; family Scelionidae; genus Trissolcus; species Trissolcus basalis. Next base: position 61,647 of record JAAMPD010000822.1, read on the forward strand.
AAGAAAACAATTTTTCTTTTCGATGTTGCGACATACTTTTTATCCGTAATAATTGTCAAGCCCAGATTTTCTATGATTCGTACCGTCAAAAGTATTCGCACGAGCTTTTTTGCCCAGTCCTGCACGTCAGTTGTAAGATTTTATTGAATATTGGTGCTAGGATTTTTCGAAACCTGGTGCTGCGTCGAACCGGGGGGGTCAAGCTTTTTCGCAACGATTTGTGGCATTTTTACTACAAATTTGGATACAAAAATAAAATGATCATCAAATTTCAACGAATACACAAAGAGATGGACGTTTTCAAAATTGTAAAGTTAACTTACAAAAATTGATATGAACTTGATTATGAACAAAAACTAGTCCGATGAAATTCAGGAACACAAAGTTGTTACGAAAAAAACGCAAACCTCTCTGGGTCGGTCTCGCTTTTTGCTGCATTACATTCAGAACAATGAATTTAAAGACATAAATAAGACGAAAAAAAAAAGAAGAACAAAACAGAATTTGTGGAACTTGACTGATAATTACTTTAAACGAAACAAATTAAACTTAATAATAATTATATGAAATAAGAATTGATACAGGAAAATGGCGAAGCTTCGTCAGCCATTTTTGCAATACGTAAAAAGTAAAAAGTATAAAAAAAAAAGAAGAGTTACAAAACATCAAACAAAAATGAACATTTGTCACAAGCCTGCGATATTAGGAAAGTATTTGTTGCAAACCAATTGCGTCTTGTTGAAAATGATTGTTTTTTGCGATACTTTTATATTTTTCTATTGTCAACGTGAAATGAAATAAGAACGGAAAATCTACAGAAAACGAATGTATACCTTTTAATTTGTTCAGATCAATTTTTAATGTTAAACTTAGAATTTTAAGTTGTTTGCATTGCTGTCGCCAAACACAAAATCATTTCATAAGGGCTGAAGCAAAATATTTATTTATCAAAACTTAAAATTTATATTATAAATAAAATGGTTAGTAACAAAATTATATATTTTTAGTATCCAAAATTGTCTTGCGGATTGAAAAAAGGAAAAAATGAAACAAAAAATGTCAACAGCCTAAGCCATTTTCCTCGTACAAGATGAATTTAAAATAAAGGATTTTTCAATCACACGCACATCGCAACACATAGAAAAATGAAGGGACGAGTCACAACACACTCTCTCATACACATAAATTGTTAGGTACTTATGTACATAAATATTAAATTAAGGTTTCATAAAATTGTAAACGGCAAGAAACCGACGCAAGGGAATCTATAAAAACGACCGATTACTTGGACAACCTCCGAATAGTTTCCTTTTTCACTTGTCGAATTCGTTTGAAGATGAACTCAAAAGAATTTAAAGAAACGAAAAAGCAATGTCAACGTAGGGAAAAAAAACAATGTTCTGTCAATTTTCTTGACCTTTCAAATTTGTCGACTGCTGGGCACCAAAATCTCCCCCAAAAGGTTAATGACAACTTTTCGAGGGATATTTTCTGTACCAATCGATAAATTTCCAAGTCCAAGTTGTAAAAACTGTTTCGTTTGCTTCCCAAGTCTCCTGTCTTTTATACACGAATAAAAAAAACACCATGAATTTTAACATCCAGCTTCTCCACGGATTCGTGTGAACAAAGTTGTTGTTTTCTTCCATGATTGTGAAAGAATGAAAGTCTAATTTGTATTGTTTTTTCGTTGGGGGCGTACTAGAATCGTCTTGCGATTTTTGTCTATTGAGTGCCCTGTCTGGGGGACCTTGCCATCTTTGCAAATTGCCAAGAATTGATTTTTCAAACGCAATCTTAGACGAACAATTTTGTCCCAACTGCTGAGTACAAACTAATCAGTCGAACCTTTTGGGCTGACTTAATAAGAACAACAAAAGGAAATTTCAATGTAACAATTAGAAGAAACCAAAAATTAGCAAATTACAAATGACAATCGGTCACGATATTAAGTCTTCCCAATGAAAAAATGAATAAAAGTATAAAATAAACAGAAAAAGAGAAAAGAATCAGTTGCAAAGATGCGCATGCTCCTTGAACTCGGGACAAAAGGAACAAGTTGATGGATACTTGATAAGTTAAGAGTTGTGTAACATATATTAAAAGAGAGAGATAGAGAGGGATGTTAAAAGCGAGCGAATGGGAAGATGTAGATGGAATAGACGAGGACACTTATGCGGAAGGGAGAGTATTCGGTGACTACAGATATGAAGATTTTGTAAATATTATTGTATAGCACGCAAGAGATATGTCTAAAGGATGAAGAAATTATAGATATAAAATTGAAATACATATATAAGATATTATATGTTATATATAAATATATATGAACAAGAAGTATATAAGATTATTATATATTAAATATGTTTACAATGGTAAATGATAACACGACTGCGAGCTCTCTCAAGCGTTAATTGAAAAGCGTCCGAAGACCGGCTCGACACTGGCTGTCATTGGTTTTACATTCAAAGTATTCTTCCTCTTTGGCGACACTACTCATTGGCCTCAAACTCATTTCCACTCACCCTGATCATGCTACGACTGATACTCAACCGAGTTTTTAGAATTAAAAAAACAAAAACGAATTGCGCGCGTGACACCCGTTTTTATATGTTTCAATTGTAATACTCAACCCCCCCCCCTGTCATTGGCCGATGATAAGTGTCACCGAGGTCACGAGGTCAGATTGTGAATTAAACAAACGAAAAAATAAAAACCACCATTAAGTTCCTATTATAACTAACAATGATTTACGTGCTTTGGATTTGAGCATAAGATCCAACCGGATGCGTGAAACCTCGTTTATATTAATTTGCAAGAAAAATAAAAAGTAGAAACAAAAGTTGTTAACCAAACAATTTGCAAGTGTCGGTGCTGACTTTTCGGACGCAACGTCCGATCCGGCTCGCAGTTGGCGCGAGAAAACCTAGACCACGAGAATAAAAAAAAATGTGAACACATTGTAAATTGTAAATAGTAGTTCGGACAAAAACAAAAAAATAACAAATTTTGAAATTTTTGCGCCAAGATCACGCGGAGATCTCCAGATTAGAACTCTCCTCGTTGTTTTGTTTTGGTTTTTTCGTCGCCGATGTTTTTGTACGCTATGTCTCTCCGAATTGTCTTTTTTTACACCAACTATCGAAACGAACAAGATAAATTGCGCTGGACCCGATCGTCCGCTGATCTTTTGATAGGAAAAGGAAAAAAAAATTCAATAGACAAAAAAACGAAGGGAAATTGAAAACACATTGCGGCGACCACTTGCGCCCGTTTGGTTCCGGATTTTTTTTTTCAAAAAGTTGATTCCGACCGGTTCGGGTCGATTTTGGTTGATAAAATTCGTGTTGGAATTTTTGAAACTTTATTGAATAAAAAAAAGAAAGTGGACGAAAGAAAAACAAAAAAGGAAAAATCACATTTTTTAAAAAAGTCTAGTCGGGAGGGAACCAACACGCGCGAGCGATCATCGCAAAGTAACAAAATAAAAGAATGAGTCGTTTCTGTGCCGCGCGTTATGTTGTGTACTTTTGACGAACCAGCGAAAATCATAGGCAGTGCAGAACTGCACGTTCCGAAACACGCGATATGGACAACCGACAACTATCAAAAACAATAAAGAGTATTATTCTATATATCAAAGTTCCATTTATTTACTTTCCCTTCCCTCCTTTTATCTAACCTTTTTTTACTTTTTTGTTAAAAAATTAAATGATTAAAATTGTCGTTTACCTTAGTTTATGTTGTAAATGTCAAAGCAAGGGCGCTGTTGCCTGTTGGTTATGTTCCAGTCTATTTATATTTGCCTTTTGGTGTTTAACAATAAATTTATCAAGATATAATTTAGCTTTTTAGTTGTTTACTTTTTTTGAAATAACAATTGTTGACCTTTCGCGACAACTGGCCGACTGCGCAACTCCAACAAGATGGCGGCAAAGTTCAAAATAAATTTCAATTCATCTGAACTATGTTGCTGTTATTAAATTAATTATCCAAATTTATATTCATTAAATGAACATTTATCAATAAAAGTATCATAAATATGAAATAACGTTATTTATTTAGAATTTATTAATTAATAAAAACGTAAAACCAAAGTAAGTATGAATAGATTGATATTTTTTTACTAATTGATAAAAAATTAATGAATCCACTGAATTAACGATTGGAAAAAGTAGAGTACAGTTTTTAGAAATAAGATACAAATAAAACTATGGTACTCATTCATAATTTAAACATTTTTAGATTAAACTACTACATTCATAATGAAAATGTATCATTTTTATTAACATGTAAGAACATTATTTGAAATCGAATGTTGTATAAAACGTTATAAATTCCTTAAAAAATTATTTGAATAAATAATGAAGAATATTACAAGTAAGACCACAACTCCAATACAAAAGGAAAATCGTCACAGCGGCGGTAACAGCATAATGAAGAACAGCCAATTTGCAGTGTCGTTTTCTCGCCTCTTCGACTGTGTTCATTGGATCCTTGATCAAGAAAATGCGAATCCCACGCCAGAAGGACGGCCAAAATTCATCCCAATTCAATTCACGGAGGTCGCAGAAGAATAACTCCTGATCCGCTGGAACCATTCTGTCCCAAACTTTGGCCATCTGTTTGACGTCAATATTGCAAGCGGTAACGGAAAGGAATAAAACGAGAATCATAAGCACACAATTCGTATACAAATGTGATACTCAAGTGTGACGACACTTTGCAACAAAAGCGTCTCCTAAACTGGTTCAGACAGCACCCCTATAACATCGTCCCGACGCCTCCCTC
>JAAMPD010000823.1:0-35606 GCA_025266255.1 Trissolcus basalis
GGTTATTGTTTTGTATTTTATCGTCAAAATACGAGTAATTACTCGTGCACGAGCAGTACCACTACAAGTTTCATGGGAATCTTCATAAATATCCTCATTTATTTCTTTCCGTGTACTTATACTCAACCTTCTGTGTTTGTTTAACAGGGTGATACAAGTGGAAAAGAGGTTCTAGCGTCCTGGGGCAAATCACTTGCGGTGATGTTCTTTGAAAAGAAGACAGAAACCTCCCATAATACTACAGAAACATTCCTCTCTTGAACGCTATAGTAAAATCTTTACACAAATTATTAATTCGAGAATCCATACTTGGCGCCAATTGAATGATATATTACCTGAATTTCAGACAGGTTTCAGAACAGGGTCGCAGCTGCTTGGACAATGTTTTTGTCCTGAGTTCACTCATATACAAATAAAACGCACACAATTGAGAGGAAAAATACGACGAATAACTATTGGATAAACTTTTCTCATTGGATATGGAGTTCAAAGATACTGAGAATATTGATCAATATTTATAACAAAGTGACTGTGCAAATCAAAACATTTAAAGACAGCACAACGACAATTCTGATGTAAGGAGACCCGTCTGGTCTCATCGCTTTTTCGCAGAAATAGAGATATTGTTATATTTGAATTGTTATATTTATGTGTTTTGATTGTTAGAGTAGCGCCGACAATGTAGAATGGCGGTGAATGTTGTAGAAATTTTTAGAATGACATCGCATATTGGCAGCGCTTTACTCCAACCTGTAGGTTCAAATGAACAATCAAAATTATTTTGCTCAAAAACCAAATGTGGTGGGAAATTCTGTGAAAAAATTTATGTTTTAGTTATTATTTGAATCATACAAACGTTTTCTCTAAATTTCAAGCAAATCTTAAGACATCAATTTCACTGATTTCTTACCTTAATCGGTCATTCATTATTATGTACTTTTTCCGTTTCATTTAATGAAACGGAAAAAGTTTGTTCATTAAAATGAACAAAAATTTTTTTTCTTTAAATATTTAGAAACGAATAAGACTGCGAATTATTAAAATGCAGTACAATTTTCACCAATCAAGTATAAAAACAAAGTCAGAAAAGTATCGAAAGAATGTTTTTATTAGTTGATATATACCACTCTTCACACAGCTTATAAGAAATATGTTCGTTTATGGAGAATTTTATCAATTTTTAATCCCATATGTGTTTGTTATGTAACACGATTCAATTTGATTGGGTCAATTTCCTCTTAGAGCTCTTAAGCTTTTCAAATTTTCATAAACACAACACTATGAAATTTTCGCGGCGAAAGTATGATGCCTTTTCTCAGCGCGTGAAATTTTACGATCACAACAAATAAGATAAAGACCGGCATGATTTAGAGATCCCGAAGAAAAGCGACGAGCGGAGAGATAAAATGAGTCTTGCTAACCATCAGATATCTTGCAACAAAGTATGACGTAAAACTGCTCAGCTCCCCCTTCTTAGAATTACCATATTCTTGCAGAGTTCAAAAGTTTTTTTTACATTTCAAATGCCAGCGTTCATTATCATAAAAGTTGTCTTTATGTTGCTGGCGCGCTGACGGACTTAGCGTTTTCTTCAACAAGTTATTCTTTACTCCTTTTGTTTACCATTGTTATCAACACTTTCATTACAATTACTACATTTTCAAAACAAAACTACCGAATAAATATTTAGTTCTGTTGTTTTGAATTGTTTATCGCTGCTTGTTTAACTTTAATCAGTGAAATTTAGTTAACTAAATGATCCGCGAGAAAATCTCATTTTTTATTTGAATAGAAAAGAAAAATTAGTGTACGATGGCGTACGAAAAGACGACGCACAATTTAAAAATTCGCCTCAAGATAAAAGCTAGTATTCCCATCTGACAATGTAGTCGAAACAATGCCGAGAAAGTCATATTTTCTGAGCCGAAAGCATCACACTTTAATTTTCGGTTGCAATGGATTTCACGCACGGGCTCGAATATAACTGCTCAATTCGTATGACTAAGCATGAACAAAAAGTAGAAATACAGCTAAAAACAAAAAATAAATATAGATATTCGAAACATAATCCAAGGAGATGGCGCTTATTGTGTTCATAAATATTTGTTTCAATGTATGAAATTTTTATTTGTAGAATAATTACGTCTCTAGATGTGAAAGCTCTGAATGTGCAAGGGTAATCGTAAAAATGTCAACAAACGAGAAACGTGTTGGAGAAATTGTTACTTTGCTAACAACCGACGATATAACCTAAAAGTTAGGTGAGAAGATACTGCACGTCGCATTGCGGCTAGCTGTGCTGGCCGGACAATGGTACTGAGCGTAACTACCCTATAGAATTCGTACAGTGGTCTCTTACAACCTGTTCACGATGCTTCTACTGTATATACCTTCCACTACTATCTTGTTCTTTTGATCGAATCACGACTTTGGCGTTCTCTTATCGTCATCTTATATTTTGTGGACACTTATGAGTTCCTCTAAAATACTTCATAACTAAATTTGCGTTTGTTTGCAAAGTGAACAAATTCCTATAACTGTCATACAAATTCTACACTAATTGAAAATCCGTCATTTCACTCTATATATAATCTATATAAGTTTATATTGTAATACTCATTTCTAAAACTTGAAATGAATTACAATAAACTTTGATTGTCGATTTTGCAATAGATATTCCTTACGGAAAATTAATACAAAACTTCGAAAACTACAATCTTAATGTATATCAACATTATAATGACAATATATTGAGAATATAAGTTAATATTGTTGCAGTATATTGCGTCGACTCTCATTTAATATATGGCCCACATATATGTTCAAAACATGACCATATATCATCCATATACAGCTATATATGAGCAATATACTCCAAACATACATTTTTTATATTGCAAGGATATTTTCTACTAAAATGATGTTTTATTTACTTCAAATAGATTTAGTTTTAATAATCAGAATATATAAACATGAGTTAATTTATTTTTAATAACTACTATGTACGTTTGTACAGTAAACTTGTAGAAAAAAATTTCTATGAAAATTATATAACAATTACTAATTTTAACTAAACTGTTCAGTACCTAATGTATAAAATCATAATTCAACATAAATTATCAAAAAGTTCAGTAACAACATGCGCTGTGAACAATTGCGCACCTGATGTGCATTCATGCGCACCTGTTTACAGCGCACGATTGTACCAAACTTTTTCATGGTTTATATTGAGTTTTAGTTTTGCACATTGGTTATTGAACTGGTGATTGTCATTTGCGCAAATCCAAATGTATCATGAGTGCAAATAGTATAAATCATTTACGCAAAATTTAAAGGCTCTGGCAGTTTTGTTCGTTTCGTTATATCTTTCAACAGATTTCATGTAATTATTTTTCTGATTTGTAATAATGCAAAAAGTGCTTTATTTCCGAAATATCATTTATTTACATTTCTGCGAATTTTACGCTTTGTCTGATTTTTGTCTAAATTTGTTGTTAGTACATTGGCTATTAGTAAATAAAAATGTTTAATGAGTATGTTCAAACGATATTTTTACAATAAATTTCAAGTGAAATCTGAAAAATTTTCAAAAATATGAAATAAAAATAAAAATTACAAAGTGACTTAGTAATTTCTACTACCAGGCAGTCCGCGCACTCGTTTAGTAGAAATATGTAGTAAAATTTGGGACGTTATTTCTCTCCGTGTAAGTCGCCGAAAAACCGTCCTCTCTCTTCACCTGGTCCTCCCGTGCAGTTAATTAGCATCATAATCATTAAGTTACATTTTGATTTTAAGTTTAGTTTAGTTCAAATTCAAGTATATTTTAGATAAATTCAAGTGTTTTAATGCGTTGTCAGTGACCAAGGTCCTGAGCCGTGTCGTCGAAAGGTTTGCCTTTACATAAAATTGTGTTAATTCAGGTCTCGAACCCAGTTCAGCCTTTTTGTAATAACTATTTCGTAATTTTTCGGTAATGCACTCATCGGAGGGCCATTTTTTAGTCTAGAGTCAACGATTTTATGTAACATTTTTCATTGGTAACGAAGTTTGTTCAATTTTACTTATCCGATTGTAATTTTGTAACACTAGCATTTATATTGTCTATACAAATCGACAAGTTTCTCAATTCATAAGCGATCACTTTTTTAGTTTTTTTCTCTTTTGTTCTTTATTTTTCTTATTAATTTAAATAAACCAGAAAAGGTCGATTAGACTTAACGATTTTATTATTTCAATTTGTTTGTCCGTCCAGCCCTTCACCATAGCATGCGACGAACGCGATTAAGACTATCATTTTCTATCATAAAGTTAACCGGGATTGGTAGCCCAAAGAAACCTGGTGCTCAATATAATTTTTACCCTTTTTTTAGCTTTCAGAATTTTCATAATCATTTAAACCAGTCAAAACGGTAGCGTTGACCACGTTACAAACTGTAGACTGCTTAGTTGGCTTTGTAAATGGTATTTTGAAAATTGCTTACACCCTGGTATGTAATCACATCAGTAGATCAGCGAATCATTTTCAATTTGCAAAGGCAACAAAGAAAGATCGAAGAGAATTTTTTATGTAAGAAAGCTTACACAGTATAATGTAATATGAATTTCTCGAAATAAAAAATTCATAATCGTGAACTTTTATAAAAATTTGAACGTTACACATGTAGAAGAACAATACAAAATATACTAGTCATTGTAAACTGCCCACTATAACCTTGAACTAATACATTGAAGCACTGTATTAGTACCTGGCCTAGTAGTCTCGCACTGGCGCCCTGGCCATGACCGATTCAATTCCTATTTGGATTTTCACATTGCATCATATTATCTTACTCCATGCAACACACCATCCACTTCTTCAATCTAAACTGGGCCATTCCAAAAAACAGAAATTACATCGCACTATATATGTGATCTCTACATAAATCAGAGCGCAATACCACATACTACAGCACATTACCTTAAAATATAATAAACAAAATGAATCAAATCCAATCAAGAATCCAATTAACAGCAATTATATAATGGATGTTTCAGTTGTCCTTTGCGCTTCACTCGCTATTCTACGGTCTTCGCCATAAAAAAATGTTCACTGACATATTTACGTATACATTTATATATAACATGTACACGCACATATAACATTTTTCTAGCGTTACAACAATCTTGGTGCATATCGTTACCTGGAATGAAAAAGGAAACATTTAAAAATTGTCCTTTGTATTTTAAATGGACAATTATTGAAATAAGCCTTTTTTCTCAGGCGAAGATATAAGGTCTTACAATGTGGACTACATACAGAGCGTTAAGCAAACAATTTCGCCACAAAAACAATTGGCACACGTTTATTTTTTCTACAAAAACACGTTGAAAGAAGGATTTGATTATTCTTTTTTATGAACGCTAAAAATTTGTTCATTCTTTAACATTTAATGTGGCATTTGTGACTCGCTGGGATTTTTCCGCGAGCCATACGCGTCCCACAGTCTTGCCCATTATTTGAGCCACACTTTTTTTCTGCGCGGGAATATCCTTAACTAGTTTAGGCAGTGATCAAAATTATTTTGTTAAATTTTTTAGGTAAAAAAAAAAAATAATTTTGCTGCTGAAAACCAATTGCAAATATGACACGATTGACTATAGTGACGAGGTTTATTATGAGTAAACATACACAATTTGTTTAATGTAAGTTATATAATTGTATTTCAACTGATTTATTATTTGCTTGCGTTATGTTCAAATATTATGTTGTATTTTAATCGATAACATCGATACTTGTTTGTTATTTGAGCGCGCTCAGAGCACTAATTATAATTAATCGACCGTAAGTTTAATTATTTCGCCAACCCCACGGAGTCAAATGTACATCCCAAATAATTTATATTTGATAACGAAAATTGAATCTTGTTCATGATGATGATTACCCATGCGAAATCATCATTTTTGGAATCGTAAAATTGATGATGTTAACTAGACGACATTACCTAGTAATAATCGGCATTTTGTATGTACTTATAAAATATTTCATAATAATAAAATCATAGAATATTAATGAGATTTTTCAGTACTGAGTCAAAGGATTACAAATTTGAGCAGAAATTATAGTCAACTTATTCGGTTTCTGTTTGGCTTACTACTAAAATTCGAAATTTTTGTCCCTAAATTCGACATGTAATTTTTTCATGGTCAGTATTTATATATATACTTATATTATCCACGAAAAATTGAAATTAGTAGCGAAAAAAAAAGTATAATTTAAAATCGTATACACCTCATAAATATGAATAGTTTGTTTTTAAAACTAAATAAAAATACAAAAGTACGAACTAATTCTAATTAGGAATACTTATGAGAGTCAGAATATTTATACAACAAAACATTTTCATAATTTTATGATTGAGAGAATTATACAGATAACTTGTAATATACTAAACTCGAATAAATATTTTCATAAAAGAAGCCGAAAAATATTTTTTTACGGTTTGTGATTGTATTGATATTAATTTTTTGGTCTAAAAGGGAAAAATTAAGTTAAGTATACTATATATATATAGGGAGTAGAGTCTCCATTTCAAAAATGGAGTTAAACCAATCATTGTTCCTTGAATTAAAAAAAACACTACGGTTTTTTATTTGTAAATCCTTTCCGAAAGAGTATTTGTTCTACATCAAATCAAACCAGTTTGAATTGAACAGCGATTTTCATTTGAATATATTTGCATTCATTTATGTAATTTTACCGAAATAAAAAATTCGAATATTAAGTACTATAGATTACCGACAATGGTTATTATGTTTCATTATTTTTGTTAATTCATAAATGTCGATCAGAATAACTAAAGTCAATTTTATATCCATTCTTGAGTATTTTAGAAGTACTGAAAATTGAAACAGTTTATATATTTGTCGGATCTTCGAAAATCCTATAATTTTCCATTTGATTGCAATTTCATTGAAATTTCCTTCGAAGCTTATTAAAAATGATTCTTTTTTTTTCTAGCGGAGAATCGTGATTAAACAATGATTGATATAAATTTGGTATAAATTATATTTATATCATTAGCATGTTGCACAAAAATCCTCGACTTTGCTTTCAATTTCCGCTCTTAAAGTGGAGGTATTCTCAAATTGACGAAAAGGTTCGTAAAATGTCGAATTCCTAAAGTTTCGACATTCCGAGTCGTCGCACGTTTCAAATTAGCTGTTCAGCTCGGCTGCTCATTGAATCCATAGTCCATAGCGTGAGACAAAATGCAAGAGGGTCGACTCGGTTTCGTACCTTCGACTGGCTCCTCATCTCATTCCTTCTGCTCAAGGAATACCGATGATCTACTAAAAATTGTTCTGCCCCTGTTTTCTGTTACTTGCTTACGCTTGGTCGAAGTTCTATTAGCATCCTCGTCTTTTTTGTGGCTTTGAATTAACTTAATGTGATAGAAAAAGGTCAAATAGTTCAAATCTCAACTGAAGTTGACAAGAAAAAAATTACACCAATTTGGTTCTATCTGCGATATTAGTTAACAAAGGATTTCTTGCATGTTTTGGCGATGGAAAAATTTGATAATCGACCAATATTGTTGTTCATTATTCATTGAGATTCGGGAAAAATATTGTTATTCGTTTTGTACCGGATAAAAATGCAATGCCATCAAATCAGCAGAAGCTTTGATGTGAAAGAACGCGACGCGAAGAAAAGACAACAAAATAGAAATTATAATCCGAGGATGCAAAAGAAAAAAATGTTTTCTCAAAAGGTAAACAATTTAGATGGAAATTCCGCGGTACACGTGCAGGTGAATGAAAGGGATAAACGCGAAGGAAAGAAGGAAACGCAGTAAAGAGCACTTATCCATCGACTTTGCTCAAAGTTCGAAGCGAAACGCCGTATTTCAACGTCGCCTTATGGCGGGCGAAATTCTTGAGCTGGCGCGTACAAAACTCCACGAACTCGTTAATTAGAGCCGAAAGCTACGTTTTGCGCGAGGTGCCGTACATCACACGAGTCGAAGGAAGCTGCCACCGCAAATAATAGCTTGAGCAGTCGGTGCTATTTGTCCAGCCCCAGCGCTTGAAGTGGAACGGAAATCGTCGCGCGAGCAAACTTTTACATCGGCAACCAAACACCAGATGAGGGACCCGCATTCGGTTGCGGATTAATCACACCTTTCATCCAATTTCAATCGAATTAAGCACCAACGCTCAACTCATGCACGTATATACGAAGATCTAGTTCTAGTTTAATAACAGCAGCGTTTTCGATGTCACGGTTAATTGACCCTGACAAAAGTTTTATAGTAATTAGATATAAAATTTGATTGTCCGACGGAAAATCGGGCCAGAAAACCGTGACTTGATTATTTGTATGATGAGAAAATCAGCGATAATTCAAATCAACGCCTGGCTCTCAAATTTCTTCAAGGACGAAGATTTAATTATCACATTCGCTGGGAAATGTTGTGATTAAGAATGACAAAGTGAGTGTGCTAAAGTGCAGATGAAATATTGAATTTCTCCAAGAAACAAAACTAAATGGAAAAAGATGAGTGGAAGAGAAGGACCTGCAAGAGATAAATGGATACTGTACATCTGCGATACAATTATCTAATCTTTCGTAAGATTGCACCCCGAAAAGTTTTGCCACGACAGACATTCAAACTCGTTCGAAACATCCGAATCGATGCCAATGTTTTGTGGAATCAAATTAATTGCATGAAATAAGTAAAAGAGCCTGGGTAATGGTCGCTAGGAATAGTTTTAAGTGGTTCCTGCCAGAGTCCATTGTTTAGAAACTCGCACCTTTCCCTATGTTTTCATCTTCTTTCTCAACTTCGGTCTCCAATTCTCTCCACTGTTCGTTCGGGATACTGCCAAAATATATTTTAGTCTTGGCACGCGTACAAATTCAGTTTACCCAACTTAGTCAGCAGTGTCACTGTAGATTGATTGCATTATCAATGACCCATTTGTTTTTCCATTTTTCTCTTCATCTGTTTGAATTCCAATAATTCGTTTGACTGCGACGATCATGGTTTATAATACATTTTCGACCCAGTCACCAAATTGTGAAGAATGGCATTCAAATCGCTTGGTTAAAAAGCCAATTATTAATTTAAAAACATTATAATTCGATCAAGTTTCTATCTCTGTTTACATTTTGATAGGAAAACTTGTTTATATTTATTATTTGTTGGTTTTTTTTTCTAGAAAAATTTCTGATGAATGTCTTACACAAAGTTACAGGCACTAAAGTTTTATATCATTGTTATTATTATTTTTACTAACGATATTTTAATTATATGATTATACACCGATAAATTTTTCCCTCAATTCTTCTTTATATTATTATTATTTTTTTGCACCAATCTATATAGTTTTGAGATAAATTTTAATTTCACTAATCTCCCCCCCCCTCGTATTTCATTATACATACATCATTACTAAGAACAAAGGTATACTTTCACATGCTTAATGATTTCTTTTCTAGTGAAATCTATTTATATTTTTTTATTAACATATAAAACGTGGAAAAGAACCTAAAACGATTTTGAAAGAAAGTTGCTTATGCAAAAATAAAAGCATCGATACGTAATTTCTTGGGTGTTGGATAGAGGAAATTCTTCGAGCGATTTTGAAGTTTCCGTACCAACCATACACTAGCACTCCGACAATTTATGAGGTCTCGCGAGAGCCGGTTATCTTCTGCCGACCGAATCCATTCTGCGAACTGTTTTAGGGTCACTATATTTTTTCTCCAGTCTAGTTCCATATAACATACATTTTCAATAAGTTTTTTTTGTCTTTTTGATAACAAGTTGGTGTATCAACAAATCTTTTGCAACAAATAACACGGGTTCTTATAATTAGACTAGATAGGAAATTGTCTGATTCGAATAAATACAATATTTGAGAAAATCGTTTTTTAATACTATTTGCAATACAAATTGTATTCGGTTCGATCAAATTTGTACGATAGCATTATGTCGGCTATAGCTTGATCAGTGCACGGTGAGCAACTCCGTGCGTATGATGAGCATCAGTGTCGAACAAAAAGCGGAAACTTGACAATGAGACAACGCTGGCCTATTTGAATGTCAATTGAAGAGTCCCATTTGTAATCTGCAAGCGCACGATTAACTGTTGGAAAACAGATGCGATGATGAAAAGCAAAGGTGTAGAGCGTGGAGGGCGGAGAGCATTCAGCAACGTTATACAGTGAGCCAGCTCACAATTTTGGCTTACATGCAAGAAGGAGTTATGAAGTTGTTTATTCAAATTTTATTAAAAAAAATTATAATTGCCTCTTTTTGCTGAGTGCTTAAGGAGATCACGAAAAAAATTGTTCTTCACGGAAAGAAATAACACTGGAATTTTTACTAAGATTTCCTTCATTTGTGTAGTGGTAATGCAGAAAATTAATTTTTACTATTTGTCATTGTAAATTTTATTTTTGGTATAAATTGCAATTTGAATTAGAATTTTTATCAATCTTACTTAGTAAAAATTACTACATAGAAAAGATTAATTTTTAAGAAATAATTTTTGAAGAAACAATTTTTTTTTTGATTAAGTTTATCTCCACAAATTACTTATTTAAATAGTAAATTTTTAGAATGATTTGATTTTGCGCGACTGGTAACATTAATACCATTAATACCAACAACTCAGATTAAGGTCATAACACAATATATAACATATCACTCGTTGTTTGAGAACAAGGAAACATAATTTCTTAACCTACAATTTCCTAGCTACTACACATAACGATAAACCACTTATAAACCTAAATCTTTTATTCTCGACACACGCTATATATTTTCGGACGCAACGAAGGATGTACATATACACTTCTTTGAACATGATTCTTTTATACTACTCGCTATGAGAAAACCTTATTGCGGGTATAGACACTTTTAGAAAGGCCATCTGTCGGTGGAAATGGTTAACATAGGTGCAAAACATATTTCGTAGAAAAAAAACATTTATATGAAGAAAAAATTTCAAAATAAATATCAATCAACAAATTAATTTCGTTTTAATTATTTTTATTATTTCACTAATATGTTTTGCAATTATAATGATAAATTCAACCAAATTAATACGAATATCTAGATTAAAAAATATTTATATCTTTCGCAATTAGAAATATTGTAATTACAATAATACAATTAAATAATAAATAAAAAAATAAGTGATGTAATATAAAAAAAGTTGTGGACTTGTTACATATATTTATTAAAAATACTAAGCGTGTTGTAGATTTGACAAGAAACTTACTAAAATCAACTGAATACAATAATGTAGAATTCTTTTTTCCAGTATACATGTTCAAGTACGAGTTATTATAAATTAGTACCAGTTCTTTACTACAAAATCTCCAGACTCATTTCTATTCACACAAGTCACAGACGCATGAATCAAACTAGATTTATCCAAAGTCATCCATTTAAAGTTATCAATACTGAGGACTTTGAATGCTGAAAAATGTTCTTCGTATAAAATACTTTCATCGAGAAGTTCATGAGTAACCAATTGAAAATCTGTTTTGTCTTTCGACAGTAACAAACATTTGACGATATGAAATTCTGGACCTTTTTCATTGGCAATCACGACTATGGTATCGCATTTAAATTGCTTTCCAAGGTATAAAATAGAAGAAGTAACATACACTTCATCTTTATAAAGCGAAGGTAGAATAGTTATAAAACATTCGAAGTTTTTAATATTGTAGATAGAAATGAAACTAGAGGATTTAAATGTGAAATCTGATGATTTAGAAGGATTTGTGATTGCATAACTTAATTGCAATTGATTCTTAATAGCTATTGTACGGCACACATTGATTCGGCAAATCCCACTGCGTGCAGTTTTTTTCCCTTCTTGGTGTTTACTCTCGAATCGTAAACACGAAATATTCGCAAGTGGCCCTATCATTTTCATGATCGTAGGATAGTGTATGGCAAAATGATGTTTCGGTTTAATCGATTTTGGAAACAATTTCTCTAATAATTGTAAGTAATCACGAATCATTGCTCGTGTATATTCTATCATATCTTCCGTTATCAGTTTACTGAAAATCACGTTTACAATTTCTTTTAAAATTAAAAACAAATCCCAATGTTCACAATCCGGCACTAAATCACCTACAATCAAAGATAAATTGTTCACCAAAAGATACATTTCGCTCGATGAGTACATTATACAGTTGTTTTTCAAATACTTGTCGGTTATTTCGGGAGGCTTGTTTTTGTTAAAATTGTCACCGTAATTAAAACCTTCAATCCGTTCATTCAAATGAGCTAAATCAAAATATTTACACTTTTTTATAAAATAATTTAGTAACAAAGCAATATCCACTCGGCATATCCCCTCCAGAGTGTCATGCATAATGTCTGCACTGTAATTTTCGACAACATGAAAATCTGGCAGGTTTCTAAACGCGCACACATCCTTGATTCCTGTTTTCTTACTATTCGCGGCAGCAACTTGTTCTTCATACATTTCCCGAGTGCGCATTTCACATTGAGTTTCATCAAAGATCTTACATATGTCTTTTTTTTCAGTCATGCAAAATCTACAAAATAAGTTCGATGAGAAACTTTCATTGAACCCTAAAATATAATGAAGACCAAGGTTGTCTCCATTGATAATCGCAAGCTTAAAATAAACGCGTGTAACTGAACCATCTACATTCACCTCGATCCCTTGCTCTTCTAAAAACCGCAGTTCTTCAATAATTTTAGCAAAAATGACATCGTTTTTTACATTGTACCTATCTAATGTGTTGAACAGAGTAAACAAGAAAATATTATGTAATTTTGAAACCAAATTAGGAGGAAGACATGAAATAGAAAGATATATGGCTCCACACTTTTGTATGCCTTTATGCGAACCTAAAGGGTTATTGGGCTCATACTCGTCAAAATAAAAAGTCAAAGGAAGAACTAATTTATCACCGAAACGTGTCGTCTTATTTTTCCAATGATGGGCTTGAATTAAATTGAGAACAATCTTTTTGTGTGACTTAAGGTAATTTATATAATTTTTCAACTCAGCGAAAGTACCGGAAGATTCTAAAAAATATTTGAATACGTATCGAATAGGGATGAACTGTGCAACAATTGGAATTGTTTTATAAATGCTCGCGCCTGACAATGTTCGCAGCTCTTTTCGTTCTCCAATGACACATTTTTGTGGAGGAACATACGTAGTCAAATTTTGTAATTGCTTAAATCGCTGGTACTCGGTTTTTAAATGACTGAAAGGATCCGAATTATCGCTTACAAGTTTAACCAATTCGCAAATAATTTTTTCGTCGACATTGTATTCAATTAATAACTTTTTCACGGATACAGTTAAGTCATCGAGTAATGTTTTTATTAATATGTCACTTTCTCGTACTATAATATCGACACGTGCCCTTGCTAAATCCGCGTAACTGTAAAGTTTTGCTACAAAATCTAATGAGGGTCGATTAACATTTTTGCTATGATCTAAATGTTGATTATAATTCAAAGTTTCATTTTCATCGGATTCGGTACTATCAGAATCATAATTTGTTGTATTTTCATAATTGATCTTTGGCTCTGTTTCTACATACGTGACGTTTGTCGCAACAGTTTCTTTCTCTATATTTTGTGTTTTGTGGATTTTATATCGATGTACAATCCATGAGTTTAAATTTGAATAGTATTTTAAACAGTTGCTTTCAAGGCACCGATATGATAAACTGTTGTGATGACACGACCTTACATGACTTATCAAATTCTCATTACAATTAAAATTTAGACGACAATCAAAACAAACAAACATTTTAGCAGATAAATAGCGAATAAAATGTAGCATTTATAAATAATAATAAAATGTAACAGTAGAATGCAAAACAGCTTAATATTCTATGCAGTGGAAATGGGTTTCAAGTTTGCTGAAATCGTTGGATACGGCCAATAAGAACTTCTATTGACGTATTTGTCTTATCGGTTGAGAGACTGATATTGTGTCCAACTTTTTGAATGAATGTCCATAGAGCAGCACTTTTGTTTGGGTATTCGCAGTCTACGGCGAAATAAATTTTCAAAGCTGCATCCAACGCCTTGATACAGTTGTCAAATTGAAAGCTGAACTCGTTGACGTAAACGAAAATTTGATTCAGGTTAACCAAATCTCCAACGCCTATAATTGTCGGCTGAAACTTTTCACCCTTACTGTGAAGTGTCTCACGAATGTGGCCTATTACTGTGTTCACATCTGCAGCGTTCTGAAAAAATCAAAATTCAAATAAGTGATTTAAACTAACACTTTTAGCAATGTAAGTTCATTGATAACCTTTATACAACAAAAAACTGATTTCGGCGATCATCAATTGAATCTTTTGCAATCTGCTGTCCAACCTGCTCAACATTTTCTGACCTTTTTCTTTTTTTCCTTTGCACAAAAGGACTTATCACATATGGCAACAAGTACAGTACAATGGCATCTTGATTATCTGTAATCAATAAATATCGATATAAAAATTAAATTTAAAAAAACAAAAGAATTTTCTCTCACATTAATTAGTCTGAAATAAAAATTGAATTTACTGGGTGATAGATTGTCCAGACTAAGAACCAGGGCTTTATCATTAACATTTCTGAACGTTTTCAATTTCA
Organism: Trissolcus basalis; assembly: GCA_025266255.1. Taxonomy (NCBI): domain Eukaryota; kingdom Metazoa; phylum Arthropoda; class Insecta; order Hymenoptera; family Scelionidae; genus Trissolcus; species Trissolcus basalis. Next base: position 14,646 of record JAAMPD010000823.1, read on the forward strand.
GCTCCTCAATGATAACTTTTTTGACGATAGGCCAATTATCATTGAGCATATTTTCTCTTCCAGGGTACATGCAGTTGAAGTCTTGCTCTATCTATAAACATGATCGTTATATAAAATTCAATTTCATCAAATTATAATAATTATTTCAAGATACAATGACCTGCAAACCACAAAGTAAACATTTTTTTTAGATTAGTATAATATTTCTATAACTTACTAAAGTGAATCCCTGATCTGTCCGTAAACATGGAAATGTTTGAAAATAATTTTCGACACTGATTCCTCCTTTCAAAAGTCTTTTGCGTTCATCAAATGTTTCTCTCCAACAAGATGATACTGTCCTCCAAGGGGCAAGATTGTTTTTCAGCCACTCAATTTGCTCACCGATTGCTAAATGTGAAAATATAAGATTATCAATAATAGTGTTAATTAATGAGATTTAAGAGGATGTATAATTTCTGCTATCAAGGACTTGTTTCTGTTGAAAAAATTTTACTTAATATAAAAAAAAAATGGGGAATTAATAAATTGGGGAATTCTCGTTAAATTAATTTTCAATCAAATTATTGATAATATTAAGCAAATGTGTGATGTCGGTAAATTCCAGTTTTAAATCCTCTTAATAATGAAAAATTACCAGGATCATTTTCTCCAGCGTTGTCTAAATTATTGTCCTCATCATTGTTACTTGGTCTGGGAAGACGAGATTTCAAGATACCATCATTTTGCAGAGTTTTTCTTCTGTAAGTCAAATGATGGAAAAATTTACCTCCGGGATTAATATGCACACCATTCTCCGTAAATCCTTTTTTATAATAAACTGTGGCAACTTCACCTTCAAAACTGTTCGCAATTTCTCTGGATAGAAATTCTAAACGTTCTGGTGAAATCCTGCAACAATCGTGCTATTTAAAAATCAACTTATAGTTATATGAACAAAAAATGTACAATTAATGAGAATTTCATACTCAATTTTTTCAACTGGAGTGCCCGGTGGATATCTCTCCAACAGATAGTCTATATCCCTTTTTATCAGAATGCGGACTAGCTTTGATCGCGTGGGTTTTGTCAAGCGGTTATTATTTTTTAAATAACACGCAAGCACTTCCTTGCCGGAACCAGTAGCTTTTAAAAATGCATCCAAACTCTAAAATTTCAACAGAATGACGTCAAATAAAATTAATTTCGATAATGTAAAAATGTTCGAATATTTATCTTATTACCTGTTGTGGATATAAAGGGCGAATGCCTATCGGAACGGGTTGCTGTTGATCTCTCAGCTGGTGTTGTTGCTGCTGTGGCTGGTGCGGTGGTTGCTGTGGCTCTATCAGCTGCGGTTGTTGTTGCTGTGGCGAATGCTGTAGCCGCGGCTCCTCCTGTTGTGGCTGCTGTTGAAGAGGCAACTGCTGTTGCAGCTGATGTTGTTGCTGCTGGTCAAAGCCAGAAAGATGTTGAGTTTGTCCAACAACTTGACTAATGTAATATTGATTTTGTCCATCGACTAGACTGATCTGATTCCAGTTCGGTTCCACAACTTGACTATGCTGATTTGGGTATGATCGAATAACTTGACTGTTTTGATTTGGGTTGTCTCCATATAGTTCCCAGTTGTTATATGGGTTTGGTCCAGCTTGATCTTTCTGTTGTGCGATTACAGCAGCCTACAAAATATGAAGATAGAAATGATAATAAATCAAACAGAAACAATCAAACACATAAAATGAATGAAAAAATAACAAACAATAACAGTTGATTTTTATATTTCTTGATTTATTATTTATTTATTTATTTTTTATTCATCTTTTTCATCAAAACACTTACCTCTGAATCGTTCGATGCCATTATACTTGATATTTATAAACATGAAGCATATCTTTTATATCTAGTCTATTTCTTATAAATTTCTGGCCGATTAAAACCTTTATGAAAAAAAAAAAATTTTACAAACATTCAAAAGTTAGTAAATGGAAAATCAGACAAATGAAACAAAATATGAGGTTAAAAGTGAAAACGTTTGACAACAATTCAAAATCAAGGTTTCAAAACAACAATGTACTTACGACTATCGTTTTTCAACAGCATTCGATATATTTGTGCTCACTGACAATTTTACACATATCAATGAAGCCAAATAGCTTTAAAAAACTCGGAGATGAAAATATTGCCACGCACAATGAGATGTAAACAAAAGCCGCGTGTAGTCTTACGGTACATTCGCACTAATCACAACGGCCGCTCAGAAGGTCACAGAGCGCGCTGGACTCGCAATCGATTTACTAATCCAATAGTAAAATATGATTTTTTAAGTACTAATTTTCAGCAGAAGGTTGGTACCTTTTATTGGTTACATTTGTATTTAGTTGATTTCTATTGAGATTGGTATTTCTAAATCACTTTTTACTATTAATCGGTCATATTTCGAATGTTGTTTATATTTTGTTTTCAAAATACGAGTATTTATTCATATATGGACAACACCACTACAAGTTTCATGGGTATCTTAGTAAAATATCCTCATTAATTTGTTTCCGTGTTCTTTTACGCTAGTTTTATAATTGGAAAGAAGAATTTCAATTATGGGCATATAATAAAGGTTCTTTCATTGCACATTTCACAATCTCTCCAACTAATTAACGATAAAATGAATAAAAATTTAATGAGCTGATTCAATAGAGGTTAATCGGACAACATGCACAGGATAGAGAGATATCTTTTAATATGTGAAATGAGATAATGCAACTAGTGACAACATTTTGGCACAAATGGAGTTATATCAAGACATGTCACTGGAAAGATCGCTTTCTCGGTTGGGGCATCAATATTCGAGGATGTAATTTCCAACAAACGATTCTGGACACGACACGAATCCGACAAGTCGAATCGAACGATGCTGCGGGATGAATAGGAAGCAACGGACTGTGTTGCACGTGCACCATTGATCGTCACGTCGCGTCTTATGAAAATGGACAGCTCTACTTGAATGCTTCACACAACATTGTGCGCATTACGAATCGACATACTGCCGAGGCAAGACTCGAAATTGGAACACTATAAAATTAGCATGATGTTCAACTTATACTTTCAAAAATAAATAAATAAAATATCATAATGATATAACTAAAAATAACATAACATGAAAATATCATAATAAAATGCTCTTTTACATGGACGGAAAAAAAACAAACGTTGAATCTCAATTTGTTTCATATGTTTTAATAACTTTGATCGTGCAATTATACTGTAAACTGAAAAAAATTAAACACACAAAACGATTAATTAAATTCAACTGAAATCGAATATCGTTAAAAAAACACTGCAATTTTTTATATTTAGTTGAATTAAACTGCATGGTTTCAGAAATCAAATTTCGCGTACATTCATCTTGAAATGATTCTTCAGGAATTCCACAGTATAATATTTTTCTACAGCTATAAAAATCCGTGATGGAAAAATCCGTACACACGAAAGCTCGGCTTGAAAATTATTTCAATTATTTAGATCTATGAAAATCCATATTTTCTTTGATCAACAGCGGGTGCATCTAAGGGATCAACGTTGATTTTATTTTGGACCTAGTCTCTGTACTCTGAAAAGAAAAATATCACTGGTGGAATTTCTCGGATGGAAATAGTAATCCCTCCATTCAGCCTAACTGAATGTAGTTCATTTTTCATCCACCGATATCGTTGTGGACGTAACGACAATTTTATTTATATATGATTTAATTGATGCCAGGACAAAAGTCGAATGAAAGCGCGTTGTAGTCGAATCACAATTTCAACTGAATAGCCGAGGTGAAAAAAAGAAAAAGGTGTGCAAAAGGCGAGATGAAAGATCTCATAAAAGAAAGAAGTCCGGAGAAAATGAAAGAAAGTAAGAATCGGAAGATCGGAAGAGAAACGAGCGGCCATTTGGTACAGCGTAGTTTGATTATGTTTTCATAGGGAGTGACGAAAAGAGGGGCAGGCAATATTTTCTTTGCAGAGGTATAGTTTTCTTGAACCTATCTAGAGCCAGTTCCGCGGTAGATTGAAATTTGATCCTCCCGAACGTACACGAATTCGGTCTATACAAGCTTGCACTTTCATTTGTACACTTTGGTACAATCAGACGTAAAGTTTGCAATGTTTATTATTTGCGCAAGAAATACCGAAAGTGATTACAACTTTTGAAACAAACAAAATGAAAAACTAAGTTTTTTTATTCTGACAATATCAAATCAAATTCATGCTAATTTAAAAGTATATCGTACAAAATTTATTTGAAATTAATATTTTACTTTATACACTGTTTTACACTACATATATAGTCTCAAGTAAAATTTTGATTTTATTCAAAACAATTAAATTTATTAATTTTTAGTATGAAACTTTATTATTATTTTAATCACCAAACTTTAACTTTTATTACATGCCAACATTAACATTTCGTTAATAAAGATTTTATCATGTTAATTTTTTCTGCGTCAAAATTAAATGCGAATTTAAACTTATTGGTTAATTGTAATCATTATTTGGTGTACAGTTTTTTATATTTAGCGGGCAAATACATTACACTACACATTTGGTGTAATTGCATGTACATTTTTTACAATGTATGTATGTGAATGGAAAAGAATTGTTACGAAAATTAAGTGAAATAGTTTTATTTGCATTTGACTGGTCAGAACAATTATTGTAATTTTGATGGAACTTTTGCAATGACTTGTTGATATAAAATCAATGGTGGAGAGAAAACAAAAAGAGTTTCATTTCATGCCCTTTGATTTCCTATGATGATGTATAAGCGTTAACACGAACTACATACGTAACATTCATCAAACGTTGACGTTGTCGTTACATTATTTGTATCAATGTATGCAAATATTTCGAAATTGACTACAACAAATATTAAATTTCAATCAATAGATATTTCATTCATTTTTTCAGATAGAAAATAAGCATCCGTCAAAAAGCTCTTTGTCAAATGCTGTATAAAACGAATTCCAATTTTCGCTCTGTTAAATCTTAATTGAAATCAGTCAACGAATTGATTCTGAGTACAAAATCATATTCCAATTTTACAGTACGAATGATGTTAATAATTGTTTAACTAAAAGCTATATACCTCGAGTTTAATTTTAGTTAATTCAATGAAATTGAGCTTTTCTAAAAAATTCTTACTTATTAATTCTAAAAAATTATACTTTTCTAAAAAGTATAGATGAAAAACATTAAATAAAATACAAGCCATGGTAGAGAATTAGCAGGTCTGAAATGTTTCTTCAGTAGATAGAAATTCAATAATTAATTATTCATTCATCAAGTAATTTCATGTTTTATAAGGTTAAAAATACTCATACGTATTATCTAAATCGTTTTGACAGTTTAATCGATGACTTCAATTTTTTAATTACTGATGATTAAGGGGACTGGCAACCTCAAAATGACCGAATTTTTGAAAAAATAATCGATTTGTTTGTTTTTGTTTTTTTTCATACTTTGAAGTTTTTTTGAACTTTGAATTCGTTTTTCTCGAGTTTTTGATTTAATCATTTTTTCAAACTTCAAAATGCTTCTGGGCGCTCAATTTTCATCGAATTTAGCTTCTCTTTTTTTTTTTAATTGTTCAGAATTTAGTTATCTACAATTGGTACAGACAAATTTTGTTTTTAATAAATTTTCGCTGAATTATAAACAAAATAGTGGAAAAAATCCCGGATTTCTCGTCTTTTTTTGCATGTTTTTACATTTTTCATTGTAACCCCTCACGGACGAAAATATATCCGCCAAAATATATTCTATTTTAGTATACTTATTGCCGTTTTTTATAAATTTGTTATATACAAAATATATTCTATTTTATATTTTATAAATTTATATAATGGAATTTATAAAAAAAATATAAATTAAATAGTACACTTATTGCCGGAATATATTTTCTACACGAAAAATATATTTTGTTTATATTTTGAAAATATATTTTCGTCCGTGCGGGACATGTTATTGAAAAATATATTTACACTTATATATTTTTTTGTCCCAGTGTTTCCACACGGACAAAAATATATTTCAAAATATATTTTCTTATATTTATAATATATCTGTATGTGATCTAAATATAAATAATTCGTATAAATTATTCATAAAGTGGCAATAAGTTATATAAATAAAATATAAAATAAATATAATTTTTATCGAACAAATATATTATATTTATATGGAAAATATAAAATTCAAATATTTAAATATATTTTCGTCTCTGTGGGATAAATTTCGAAAGTACTAAAAAAATGTTCACGAAATTTGAAACGAACTTGGAGAATTTTTGAAAAATTTAAATTGTTACTTAAAAATTTTTACGCATTTCAGATCAACATCAAACACCATCTCAAGCATGAGCGGCTCGTTTCATCGAAATCCTGATTAATATACTTTGGTCCGATTCAGTCGAACGGTTCAGCAAAGTGTAACATGATCGAGCGCACGAGAAATTATTTTGGATGCGCAACCTGGCACTTCCGGACCTCCCGACATGCGACGCTTAACCTTGTTAGTTCGCTGATTAAACGGGGCCCTTAACAGCTCGGTCTTGTTTGCTATTTACTTCAGGGGAGCTTATTAAGAAGAAAGGCTAATTTCAGCTGATGGGATTAAACCGTTTTTATGTGTCGATCACACAACAAACATTGCACGCTACTTCGAAAGAAAAACGACGAGGGTTGTAATCTTCTGGAAAAAGAAAGTGAGATTAAAGTCATCAGTTTGTTGTAATGTACAATAATCACAAGCATTATCCTTTTAATCTTTTTAATATTGAAAAAAAAATAATAATAATAATAAAAAGAAAATTGCAAAAAAAGTAAAATAATAAAAGTTTTTTTTCTTTTTGATTAAAAAGTTTCCCGGAAAGACACGTTTAATTTTCGTTTAATAAAATTGAGTAAGTGCAAATTATGAATTATTCATATTTTCTCTGCAATTTACTTGAAAAATTGTCAAGATCACGAACTGACAACATCAATCACGTTTTGAACGTCAAAACGATGCGTTGGTCTTTGATTACACTTTCACACCTATATTTTCCCACTTTCTCAGGCGTCGTTTCCGTGGTTATTAATTTTTCGTCCTGACTCTCTGGTAAACGTTTTGTTTTTTTTTTCTTTTAGACACCGCGCGCAGTGACGTTTCATTTTCCCCAGGAGAGAAAAATTATTAGAATTCGCGCAAAATTTAATGACAGGCCGGTCTCGGCTGTACCCGCGAGAAAATTGTAGGAAAACGATAACGCTCGAACACTTAGAGCCCGGTAATCAGCGTAAAAGTGTCGAGAAATTTTTGGATTATAAAACAGTGGCATTATAAAGTAGAAAACGTGGAAATCCGCGCGGTTGTGCAACACCGCAAACATGACAAGATAAAAGCCAACCCAGTAGCATTACGGGCTTTGATCTGAAAGTCCGATTTCTTATCGCGCTCGTTTCTGAAATACACTTTGCATTTGCGCTAAAATCTTCACGAATGTGTCATCACAGGTCATCTCAATGTCCAAGTCACGTAGACATTTTCTTGCGATGGAATTATTAACTTTTTTTTTTGAAACTCGTTTCACGAGTGATTGTAAATGATTTACTAAAAAAAAATAATAATAATAATAAATAAACAAGAGAAAGAAAAATTGTACGATTTACGAAATACAATGATGAGACTGCGAATGATAATCGACAACAAATGGCAAAAGAATCATTGAAACTTTCATCGCCGAAGCTTTGAATGCACCGTGTGAATGTAATCTGCGTATGAATTATGTCACGAATCAAAGATCGTGGGAATGACAGTGACAAACAATTACAAAAATGTTGTTTGACATTTCACTGATTTCCGATTTCTTTCAGAGGGACAGGTGTGACATTCGGATATTTCTGACAGTCGTTCATTTTGCATCAATAATTTGAATCATTTTTTCGAAACAAATAAAATAATTTGTTTATATAAAATTTTACATACATTCATTTAAATAGTTATTTTTATTTAAAAAACAATTTTTTATTATATATAAATCAAAAATTGATTATATAATAATATAATAATTACTATTGTATAATATATTCATTATATATATTACAGTTCCTTTTTTTTAAATAAATAATAATTTTACATTATCTTAATTTGTCTCAAAATTCATTTGAACAAGTGACAAAATTTATGTCAAGTTCTATCGACATAAATTATTTTTTTGCAAAATTGTGTAAAACATATCAAATGAAGCAATTTCAACTTCATACCAATTGAATGATACTTTTTTAACCGTTCAAAATTCAAAACAAAATTTCAATTATATTGTTATTTCACATTCGAAATAAAAATAACAATAAATTTAAACTTCGTTGCAGAATTATGACCCCTGAACTCCGTTAATGTTCAACCGTTAATGAGTTAATTCCCCCGATTGTATACGTAACGATCTGTTCGCTGGCAAGCACAGGAAAAACGCACATTCGATGCATTGCGAAAGATGCTTTACCGCGCACGCGTTTGCGCTTGAAAATTCCAGCCGATTTTTCATGAAATCTAATTAGTCTTTTATCGATTCTTTATTAATGATATTCATAGATACAAGAGCAGTCAGTTGAACAGCCCGTTGCAAATGCAAAAGGATAGGACGAAAAATGTCTCGTGACATTTGAATTGATTTGCCATTTCATTTGAACAATTTGTGACAAGAAAATCGACGACGATGACTCGGTCATATGCATCACCATGATTTATACTCTAAACGTTCTGCAACAATAATCGATTAATTAGCATTTTAATTGCTTTATTCAGACTGAACTAACAATTTAAAGATAAACATTTTCTCAACCGATATAAATAATATGAAACAAACAAATAAAAAGAACCGATAAAAAGACGTCAAAATACAAATAAAAAACAAATATACACAAACAAATACATACAACAAACAAATATATACAAACAATCACGAAAAGAGAGAAAAAATTAAACAAATAAGGAAACATCAAATAAAATTAATTCAAAGAATTTTTTTTTTCTTTCGTTGATGTTTTCAGCGGTAAATTTATGTTCGCAGCAATGTGTTTATCTGGATAAGGAACATCAGTAACAGAGAGAGGAGGGAAGGAGAAAAAGGAATGAAATATCGGTAGATGAAAAAGTGGTATTAGAAGGAGATAATCGCGGACAGTAAGAAGCATAATGCGGCAGCAAGCCGGATGATAAATCGCGTCGGCGTCATCGGCTCGAGAACTCGTTTGCTTTTTAGCGGAATCATCCGCCGAATCTCCGCGGATGCGGCAAAAAGTCTGAAGCCGCTGCATTGTTGCACGCGACGAGGCAAAACTGTACGCTAAGCGCGGAGTTTAGCGGAGAAAGTTGGTGCCAGAGAGCAAATCCGGATACCCAATACTTAACGGCAATATAATTCGCGTACATTTATTCTTTCGTCGGTTAAATAACTCATTTAGCGTTTTGTTATCGCGAGAAAGTCGCGATTATACTCACGCGGACGACGGGCTCCGTGCACGTCCGCACACTTAGACCACTTTTTTCTATTTTCAGATAGAAGTACATTCGATGATTGGTTAATGCAAGATAATAGCACGGATAAGCAGCCGAATCAATTTAATTTCCATGTTTGCCTCCAATCCAGACGAGAGAAATGGCCTTTTTGTTTATTATGTGCACAGTGAAATTCTGTTGATTGTTCAATTGATATAATTTATTTCTCATTACAGGGAAATCTGATGAATGGAGTCGAATATATCACGAGCCAACATTTTTACTCGACCAGTGCTTGTAATCAATCTTTAAAGAGAGAGAAAAAAAATTTGATAGGCACAGCAAAAATTATTTACACTGACGTCACTCTTAGGAAAAAAAGAAATATAACTCCATAGAAATCTAATATCTTTTTCGATAAAATTAATTTATATTTTATATAATTTATTGTCGCTTTATAAAGGAATTGTATGTACAATATATATATGAATGTATTTTAAATATAGAAAATACACATAAAATATAATCTAATTATATATTTCTCATAGAAATTTATTTTTTCATCAAATGACTCATATTAGATTAAATATATGAAGATATTTTTTAAATATAGAAAATATACGTGAAATATTTTGAAATATATTTTTATTCTTGTTATTCTATTATAACAAGTCTCGAAATAAATTTACTTTATTTATTTATATTTTTTCATTAACCTTTTTTATTTTTTTACAATTCAACTTTGATAATTTTCATAAAACACATCGATAATATAGGATTGATAAAATATTCGTCTGGGCAATTATAAGGAAGTCATCTGAATGTTCGCTAATGATTACACGTTTAGATTTTCGAGTCGTGAATTTATCATGTACTGAGGGGGCTGCGGTGTTTCCTCCGGCTGGTCATTCGATTCGCTTTCGATATGCGTCGCAACTGCATTACGCGCACAACTTTCACGGGCAGACAGAGAGGAACACCGAACGATCGTCGATTTTTGCACGTGACTTCCGCTTGCACGCGGCGAACTTTATTCTCGCACTGTATTCCCGACGTCGATCATTAATTATTCATGAGAGGCTTAATTTTTAATCAAAATTGATTAGCCCGGTGGAGAACACAAAAAAAAATCGTCACTATTTATAACGTTGTTTTAGAAATTTTCAACAACCTCGAGTGTTGGGAATCTGTTAGAAAATGCATTCGGATGCAAAACACGAGCCCATAACGGTTAGTTCAACTTTTAATTAAAAGTTACTTTCTTTGCAAAATGAGCAGGCGCGGGTTCGGGCGAACGAAAATAAAATAATCGTCCAACAAGAATTTCTATTGAAACGTGACTTTTGTAAGCAATGGCACGAAAAGTTAATATCAAATGCCGGTGGAAACGAGAGGTCGCTCGGTAAATCACTAAATAGAGCAATTCGGGCTCGGCTGATGTGTATTCAACGGCGCAAAATGATTACGCTTATTTATTCGCGGTTGATGGAGCGACCACGCCGAATATCAAGAATATTTTAATATTAATGACGATTTCGAAGGGAAGACAAAAGCGGGGCAGAGTTGCGCAGGGGTCAGTGAAGCATTTCAACTGCCGAATCGAGATCTGATATTATGCAAATCCACGACCGTGAAAGCACTCTTACAGAAGTAATGCCAAGTTTTATTGACTTGCCCCGCGCGACAGTTACTGCCGCAACGCCACACTGCCGATGTTATTCCGGCTTGTTCTATCAGTCCCATGCTAAATCACGACAGTTGTTTGCCAACAAGTGACCGAAAATAGTTGAATGCGGGTCCCTAATAACTCAAACACGCTTTTGCCCGCTTTTGCCAGAATGACGACAAATTTCATTTGTTCTTTAATTTTCTAAATTGAATTCACTGGTGCATTATAGTTTTTGTTTGTTTTTTTAACTTTCTCACAAAGGTTATTTTCTTAGAATGCAAACACTTCAAAGCAATAAAAACACTTTTGAGCCAAGAATTTTCATTGTGCCAAAACAGCGGTTTTTGTTCGTTTGACTTTGTTTCAAATTTTAGATTGTGTTTTTAGAAATTGTTAAACAAATAATTTCAGACTATTCATTCATATAAATTGTTCTGATGTGACAAAGATTTTTGTTTACTTGTATCAGCATTATGATTGTATCTCTATAGATAAGACAATTTTTAAAACTCATTCATCCGAAAAAGTTTGACTTCTATTTGCTATACGTAAAACAATTATTTTTAGATTTTTATTCATTCAACTCAATCATTGAAAATCCAACGCACTTTGATATCTTAAAATATTTCCTATCAAAATATCTATAATATAATAATAAAAATAAATAATAATAATTAATAACAATAATTATAATAATTACAATAGATTATTATTGTCAAAATATTTATTATATATTTTCCACAACAACATTTTTATCCTCGAGAGTAAAACATTTATTTCTATTCAAAAATTTATTTCTCGCATCAACATATAACTTTTGCAAGATCGTAAAATAAAATGTTCACATCTAAATTTTAACCGGTAGGTGGAAAAAAAATCCAGTTGATTAACTCATTGATTGAGATCGTGCAACCTGTTTTAAAAGAGCACTAGCGTGCAACAATTTACGGGGCTATTTTATTTGTCAACCTACAGTTCACTGTAGGATCATTAGTCCCTGGATCCCCGTAGTTAATTTAACAACCCATTTTTCTCATTGAGCTAAATATTTCAAGCGTCACTTTCTCTCTTGCACAAAAAGCTCCACAGGAATCCTTCCGTTTTTTTTCTCTCGAACCGTTCAGTTCCCTTTATTTGATCAAAGCGTGCTCGAACGGTCGGGATAGACCGGCGAAGCCTTCTTACAACGATCACCGATTCGCATTTGAAGACCGAAAAAGAAAAATCGGCTGAAGACCCTCGGGGGATCGGATTCCCATATAACGTTCTGGTGCTTCCCCGCAACTGCCAACGGATAGGGACACATAACCCGATCACAATAATAACAACGAAAAACTACAGCTTTAAAAATTTTCACAACAAAAGAAGAGGCTGGAACCAAAAATAAAATTTTTTGATAAATAAATTAAGGTGGGACATAACAAATCAGCAAAATAGAATAGGTACGAATGCATAAGCCAATTATTTTTATATTCGACTATTTCTAAGCTAAGATATTTGATTTAGAAATTTTAATAACAAAAATATCTCGAATTTGAGAAACATTTTCAGACTTGGAACATTGTTTATGGCGATCAAAAATAGACATGGTTCGGTTTTAAACAAATTTTGACTTTTCAGAAAAAAAATGTGACCTGCAAATTTGGATAAAATAATCTTGAAAGCAGTATGGAGTAATTTCTTAGATGGACATTAACAATATATTACAAAATCAGTCATGACATGTTAAAAATTTTATAATTAATTATCATTTGAAATATGCAATTAAAACAAGTCTTAACAAGATTGTAATTACAAAGAGACGAGTTTGAATTTAAAATTGTATTTTAAGGATATCCATTTGGATTCTGTACGTCTGAGGAATGACGCGTTGGTACCTGCTGCCCACGTGGAGACTACTTTTTTATCAGCCCGAGGCAGGATCGAGGGACACTTTACTTGATGGTAACAATGGTCAAGGTCGGGCTCGTCGACGGCGCACAAAAGACTCGCCGAGCGGATTTCATTATTTGGTCCAAGTGGCAGCACGTGAGAGGTTGAGATCGATGAGATACATGCGCGACCGTTTCCAAATGTAAGATCCATCATTTATATTGGCAACGGCCAACGTACACACCATCGCCGCAAAGATGAATCATCTCCGAAAGAATACTTCTGATCTTGTCGGCACGAAATTTTTATCATCGCCGGAGAGTTTGTGTGGAGCTGCACACAACATGCTCACATGTTTTTGCTTTTGGAACGGAATTCATAATGGCTTTTGGATAGTCGCTCCACTGTCGACAATTCATTAACGCGAAGAAAATCATCGTCTCCAATTCATCATTATTTTTCTTTGTCTATTTTATGATTTTGTCATTTTTTGATTTCGGTCCCAATTGGCTTGTTTTTCATTGTCCCCGTACAAGCAGCTTGAAATAGAATAGTGTACGTCAGAGCAGCTATAGTGTGTCGGAAAATCTGTCGGTTCGCACAAAGTGGGTCTATTTTTAGACGGTTGAAAACCGCACCTCATGATCCAGAAGCGCGGAACGGTCGTCGTTGCGTGCCTCTTCGAGGGTCGATTGTTTTCGAGAAGTCTCGAGTTTTCTCTAAGCGTTGAATACCCCTCGACTGACCTCCGCCACTACATCTTGCAAAATCCAATTTACTCGACAACGATACCATTTATCCATTTGCCGGGGACCGTCGGGTCCCCTGCACTCAATTACAGTCAACGCTTCAGAAACAACCTTCTCCAAATTTGTCAAGCAGAAGAGATCCAATTTTCAAGTAATGTTTTTGATGGTTTCCTAGTTTTTCATTCATTTTCATCCAACACTGTTTTTAGAACTGTAAAACACTTTGTTATCAATTATTTTATCTCTTGTCATATCATGTCTCATTTTTCTCATGTAGGAAAATATCCAATTGAATATTTTAAAAATATAAATAAAATATATGTTCGGCATTTATTTTTTTATAAATTCCAGTATATATAATTTTAAAATATATATTATAATTTTATACATATTTATTTATGTAATAATAATAAAACAATTCAAAATAATATGATTTATATAAAATAAAATATATAATTTTATAATATAAAATGTAACATTTTGTTTTTTATATTAAAATTTTTGTTATTTTGTTTTCAATATTTTTCAGCCCCCGAGAGATACTTTGAATGAAATTGTCAATGTCTCGTAGAATTATTCGACAAAAAAATGTCACGCCACAAATTTTGCAATCAGGATCAGGTTGATTCCCCAAAAGTGGAGCAACTTTATCATATGTCGATGTATGTAAGTCGAGACGGGTATAGGATTAACCTACTGCCACTACCACTTCATCGCTACTGGAAACCACTATTCAACTAGCTGAAATAAAATGCACAGGCGAATGGGCTTATCTTTGTCCATCTGGTAATCATACATGATCAATTTCGCTCAAACGAGACTGAAATTTTGATTGGACTTCTGAAACTACGCCTACCCGTAGAGAGTTTCAAAAACTTCAACGCTCCTATCTCTGCGGATGTGAGGATTATTCAAATACGCATAAAGAAATTTCTCTGACTCTTATTGTTTGAATCTATAAAGTTGTACGATTTGTTGGTCTTGGATTTTTGCTAATTACCAAACGGAAATCATTCATATTCATGTTTATATTCTGGAACTGAATATAAACGTGAGAATAACGAGTCAAATTTTCCGTTCGAGTTTCCCTAAATCACAATTGAAATTAGAAAACGACTGGGAATTTTTTTATTATTGTCAATATAATAATTATTCAACAATTCAGGTATATATCAGCAATATTTATCTTTTCTATTATATTCAATCATTTTCCATTATATATCATATTTTATTTTGTATAAAATTGATTGTATTATATTTATTATTTTATCTAAAAATTATCAGCAAATTGGAAAACATTTAAAAAATAATACCATAGCGAGTACAATTCATATTTTAACACATCAAAAATGCAGTTCAAGTGTTAAAAAAAACTATTTTAATAATCATTTTAATTTCAAATTCAGTAAGCAACTTGAATTTTTTTTCAGTTTTTTATATTTCAAAAATGATATTGTCGTAAGTACCATATAAATTATAAAATATATCATTTATACTATAAAGAGAACCTATATTAACTATTAACTGCAGAGTCCTTACTATTCATATTAAAATTTGACTAAAAATTTGTTTTCTCAGCCGACGAAAATTAATTTTTTTTTCTTTCAGTGCAAATTCTTTTCCAGTACTAATTTTAAATTCAAAATGTCAATTCATGATTATGTCGATTAATTGAAAAGCTGATTTGATATTTATAATCTGTAACGAATGCTGTATCACGAACAAGCGATAGGCGTTTTTGTGATAAACAAAAGGAGCATCATCATATTTCTCCGGGCGTATTCCCAATTTGTAGGCCGATATCGATCGGCAAAGTGAGAATAGTTGTCTCGCGGGAGAGGCGAGCGTCTGATTCGTGCAGGCCGTTTGCGTAAAATCGCGCGAAGGTAAACCAGTACCCTCAGCCACACGGATCCAAGGAATCGCCGAGCGCTCTACGCGCATGCAATTTAATTTTACATTCACTTCACATAACGCGACTCGGGAGCGATAAACCGAGCGCTATAATCGATACAACGCCATTTAAAACGACGTTAAACACCGGCAAAAATGTCTTGTCGCGGTTCGCTGATAACATCCGCGTGATATCGATCGGCGATTTTTTGCCCGCTCGACGGCCAAGTGATCGCCCATTAAGCGGAGATGTTTATTTCATTGCCCAAGCCGGATTTCGATTGGACCGACGAAAAGGCGAAAACTGCTCGCGTGATGGCACTGAAACAAACGCGACGACGAGCCTCTATTTATTGGCAGCTTTAAATAATAGCGAGCTCACACAAATTACAACTCTGCGGACATATTTTACGCCTTTTCAGCATTCAACACGAACGTTCAAGTTCCGTTTGATGTCTTCTTGAGATGATTACAAATTCGAACAATTTTTCAGCCGGTCCGGTTTTCGAAACCGTTCAAAAGGATTCGCAATATTCATCTTCGTCGTAAACCCAGAAAGAAGCAGAGTATTTACATCTGGCCTATTTTGTTTTGATACGTTTTTTTTTTTTCTGACAGTGAGTAGCAAATAATTTTTCCCCCCCAATTTATAATTTGTAATGTTTAGCTCCAGCTTATCTCGATTGATTGTGTAACGATGCAGAAACTCATTTGAATAAAAAAAAGCAAAATTCGTTTTGTTTTCTTTTTATTCGTATAATGCGCAGCAATTACCACGACCTTTTTATCTTTCAGAAGCATCTGGGTCGGACAGCAACTGTGGATAAAAATGTACGTATGTACGTAGCCCAGTGACCGAGCACTCGAAGCGAATGTTCATCTCTTCTATAATGTAAATCCAATGACATTTCATTTTCCCTTTGGAATTGCAGTCGGGCAAAATTGTATCGCTGACCCGAATCCCGCGACCGCAGTGCAATTGGTAATTATCGTGGCTATTTCAATAGAGAGAAAAGGTAATGAAAAAAACAAAAAAAAGAAAGGCGACAATGTTAATTTAGTCTTCTGGATTTAATAGAAATAAAAATCATTTGCAATTTAAAAATTTGTAATGATGGATGAAAAACAAACATTTCGATGAAACTTTTGGCGTTAATTAAAAATCGCAGGTACAATTGGAGGTTGAACAATTTTTGTCATTGGACTGCGAACGAAAGAGGCTGATGTGACCTCACGGTAAGTATATTTTTGTTGCATCACAGGTCCAACTCCAATGACGATCACAAATCTTGGAGAGGCGAGGGAAAAAAAGGTTTTTGTTGTCACCGAATGATGATTCATATTATACTTTTAATCTCAATAAATTAATCAGATTGCGAACTTGAAACTTAATAAACTCATATTAAATAAGGCGGGATGAAAAAGATTTCTGTGTAAACCAGAAACTATAAATTTGATAGCGTCCTTTGACGTCCGTGTGCCGAAGGTGAGGCAATCCGAAAACCGATACCAAACATCGTACATAATGTCCCCCCTCCCCGACCTTTCATTTCGAATGTGTGATTTCGACTTCATGTAAATTAATTTTTTTCTGGTCATCTCATTAATGCTAATATTAATTGCTCAGACTTTGAAAAAAAAAAAAAAAACATTTCCTGACTGTACAACTGTAAGAACATGAAAGACGAAAGTTTGTCAACGATCTTTTTTTTTTGAACCTGTACTTGTCATAATGGTGATAAAAATGAATCAATTAAATGAAAAATTTTAATAAATGAATTATTAATTATTTTAAAATTATTAATATCAATATCGAATATAAAAAATTAAATTTTGATTGTTTAAAAATGATTAAAAAAATGTACGAGCTGAGATTTGAACCCTCGCCCCTCTAATCTTGAATCTCTAATCACTATTTTTTTTAATCTGAACTTGTTATATGATAACGATAAAAATGAATAAATCGGATATTCCAGCACTCGCTGGAAATCAAAGACAAATCCAATGACGGGCATTTTGATTAATTTAGATGAACGGAGAGGTGATGAACAAATTGGCATAAATTGTTGTGCGCAAAATGAAGGCGCGAGCGCGGATTTGAATTAAACGTGTGGCGGACAAAAGAGCGGAAGGGAATATCGAGCTATTGATGGCCGGCGAGGTCGCTGACACTGAGCGCATAAAGGATCGTCGTGGACACGTTCAAATTGGCTTCGCAAAAAGTAACGGACTGTTGCAGAAGCACTTAAACATGGGACCCGGGCACGTAGCGCCCACAACCGCTTAGCCCAGTAACCTTAAAAATGTTATCCGATTGTTCCGCTGAGACACAAAAAAGAATATTCAAAAAATAATCACGATTCCTCTCCCGGCACGACCTGGTTTGCAAAAAAAAAGGTAAACAAAAATAAAATCGCTCGCCAAACATAACGGACGACAAAAACATTTCAACCCAAAAGATATTCTTTTTTGAGACCATTAAAATTGATACGATGAAAGGAGGAAAACTTGGTTCAACAAAAAAGTTGCAAATGCGAATGAAGGGGAAAAAAAGAAGTTTGTGCACAAATTTGCAAAATATCACCTTGTTTGAAAATTGATCTTAATTGGTATAACTTTTCTTTCAGGATTTTTCTCGAGAAGTGGATGAGAAGCGAGCACGTCTGGCTTTCAGAGAAGATACCAGTTGAACGAAAAAAAGAAGCGTTTTCACGTACGAGTGGATTGGGGAGATGCATCGATATTGCCCCGGGCTCCGCGGTGGACTCGGAGTTGAGCAGTCCCCAGTTAACCCGCCTTTTCAAACGCACCCCTAGCGAACTCTTCGCCTTGGGGGTGTAAGCACGTGCACGTGTGCTCCCCAAGAAAAACCACCGCTAACGCAAAATCACTTATATATTTATCCCACTGGCCTTGATCTGACGAATTTTCAAGGATTTAATATCATTTCCATGTTCCAACACTTTTTAATATAAAATTTTCTCTGACGTCTGAAATGAATTGTATTTTAATACGTAAGAAAATGGTATCGTTGTGACTATAACGTATATTGTAAAAGTTACAATCTGCACTGTAATGAGTACAATATTTATCGTACTTTTTACAATATGTATAGTAACCAGTACAATATAAATTTTATTTTTACAACTTATATTGAATGAGTACAATATCAATCATAATTTTTGAATCTATATTATAATGAATACAATATTTATCGTACTATTTACAATCTATATTGTAATGAGTACAATATGAATTTTTTGTACAACTTACATTTTATTGAGTACAATAATAATTGTAACTTTAACAATTTATATTGTAATAAATACAATATCAATCATACTTTTTACAATCTACATTGTAATGAATGTCATATGTACTTTGTACAATTCATATTGTAACAAATACAAATCGTACTTCGTACAACTTATATCGTACTCATTTAAATTCATTTTTAGAGTTCATTTAAAATTCAATATAAAAAAAATTACAAAGTGTACGTTGTGTAAATTTCATCGAAGATATTAGAGAGAGAAAAAAACTTTGGCAATAAACATGCGACAGTCTGCGAACAATCGTGTGATTATGCGAAAAGATCTGTCCCCATTGCGGTTTCACTTTTTTTTTCGTGAGGCGAGGTAAGCACCTCGTTCGCAAGCTGCGCGATACCCATCGCGTCAATCTCGAAAACTAATCTCCGCTAGACAGAGAAGTGAGCTAAAGTCGTTGACCCACTTACATAGGTCGACAGCATCGAAGACGGCGCACACATCACGATTGTCCGCCGGCGGACAAAGAGGTCGCGATAAATGAAAGTTCATGACTTCCGGTTACCTTTTGCGCGACTGGTCTGCCAGTCTTATTAGTGACGCTCGACTCGGCTTT
The DNA here is from genome assembly GCA_025266255.1 of Trissolcus basalis. Taxonomy (NCBI): domain Eukaryota; kingdom Metazoa; phylum Arthropoda; class Insecta; order Hymenoptera; family Scelionidae; genus Trissolcus; species Trissolcus basalis. The sequence continues at coordinate 34,211 of JAAMPD010000823.1, forward strand.
ATATAGAAATGCTACTCTGCACAGGTTGCTCACGAACTCGCCGATTTTCCAGACGTCATTATCTTGCCATCCGTGAGACTACTAATAAACCCAAGGCACGTCAATTTTTCTCCTTTCGTTGACTTATTCAGATTCGTTTCACTTTTTTTGGACTCGCGCGAATCAAGCTCTCGATTTCGAACGAAAAAAAAAATTCTTTTTAATTAAGTTTATTTTTTTGCCATAGATAAAACTTGATTTGTACTTCGAGCAAGTATAAAATAAGCCATAAAATTGATCGCGCCAAGTTATCGCGGCGGACTTTCTATTCGTCTCATCAATGTTAAAAAATTTGAATTCGTTCAAACAACACGTGAAATGTTAGACGGAATATATTGCCTCGCGGTGAGCCGGAGTTATGAAGTATCAATTACGGTGCAATATCGATATATGTACGGAATATATATGTCAGAAGAAACGAGATGTAGACGAGTCCCGAGGGCGAGACACGCATGCACAAGTTTGTTTCTTAGGAGTAGGCGAAATCTCGCGAAATTAGAACGATCAAAAAATCCCACAAGGGCCAAAAATTATACTTGTAAATATATATTTCAATATGCAAAATATATCTCAAATATATATCATATTTTACGTATTAATAATAGTAATTTTTTGATATGGTTTATATTTATTTTATATCTTAATTAATCATATAATTTATATTAATTTATATAATGACTTATGTGTGAATATATACAGATATATTTTAAATATAGAAAATATATTTTGAAATATATTTCAATTTTATATTTCTCGTGTAAAAATAATATATATTGTTTCGATGAAATTCATTACGTTATATTATATTATATTATTATATTTGATAATGTTCATTTTATAGTTTATTTATATAATTTATTTCCGTTTTATAAATAAATTATAAATGACTTATATGTGGAATATAGACGGATATATTTTAACTACAGAAAAAATATATAAAATATATTTTGAAATATATTGTTGTCTGTGTGAGATATTCATTTGAAACATCAAACGTTTTTTTCAACTTATAAATTTTGTTCACCCAAAAAATTTGAGTAATACTAGAATGTCGAGCGCGCTTCGCGCACTCTCCTTCGTCGAATTTAAAATTTTCCCAAACGAATGAAAATACATTGGCGCTCGCTGCGCGTGCGCCTGCGTTTTGATTCTTAATTTTCCTAACAAAACTGAATATTAAAAGTATAATTTTGCGACCTGTCTAATATAAACAAATAACATTAACCAATGAACCACACTTTTTTTATTATAAAAAAAGATACGACCAGTCGCACTCTAATTTTCACTTTGAATGAAATGACAAATTTCCGTGACCCGTCAAATTTCGAATGTAAACAAATCGACCTGTCAAAAAATA
>JAAMPD010000824.1:0-35597 GCA_025266255.1 Trissolcus basalis
CATTGTATGTCTTCAATCTTCTTTTGTTTTTATTTTCGCACAGAATCAAAATAAAAAAATTGGTTTAAAAAAGTTATAAAAATATTAAAAAAAGAAAGATGAATAAGTAAAAAAAAAAAAAAATTCTGACAAATCTTATCGGATAAAATTTCAAAATTGTCTAGTGTCTTAATCATCATGGATTACGAACAATGGGCCAATGTCAATATCGATAGACCCGTACAAAAACCGTCAAAGTAGGTTAATGAAATAGAAAAGTTTGTTTTTCTGAACCAACAAGTATTTTTAATATTAAAAAAATGAATTTCATTTTCACAGAGTCCTGAGGAACTTAAAAGGCACAGCTTAGGTCGGTTTGATAATAAAATTAGATGGGCTGAACATATTTTGAGGTAAAACAAATTTTACAATTAAATAAAATAAATTCAAGAACACTAAAATTAAAAGAAAATTAAATTGAAGAAACCAAGATTTATGTTAAAAAATTGTATTTAATGTAAAAAATGTATAAAAATTGCATTAATAAATTAAGTCCTAATTTCAATAGAGGAAATCAACAGATGTAAAAATTATAACCGTTCTATATAAGATTTAGGAACACGAAAAAACATTTGGTTTCGAAATCAGTAAATTAACAAATGGTTAGAAAAAAAGAGGAAAGAGGCGAAGACGAACATCCGCTGTAATAGATCACGATGTCGAGTTCTGAATCGTTATAAATAGGCGTTTCCTCAAATAACATTATTCTTTACTAAAAAAAAAGAAAATAAATATGTTCGTAATTAATTTTCCTTGACGACATTTCGAGCACGTTCCGATGCAACTGCGATTGCAAAGTCGTGCATCCTTTCGAAGGATTTTTTCCTTATATGTATGAAACCTTGCACCGAAAAAAACGAGGTGACAAGTAAAAGCGACAAACAAGGAGCGTTGCAAAATTCTCAACCTAGGATGCGCCAAGACAAAAAACAACAACTGACTGATTTCCATATTACAATTGTTACAACGTTAACTCCGTTACTTTATCACAAATTTTACATAACAAATTGGTATGCAAATTTGTCGATATCAAAATGTATGGCTATCTTGCAATTGTTATAACTATGATTTTTTTTAATTCCAACGTAAAAAATGTTGCAACCGAAAAAATTTTCAAGGTGAATAGTGATAAGTAAAAAACGTCAGAATTATATGAAAGTCAAAATATATTAATGATCGAACAACTGAAACTGTACATATTTCATTTACAAATTGGCATGAGACACAAACACGGTCACACAAATCCGTGAAATTTTGGCAAATTTGAAATTGAATACCTCAAACTGCAAATGACACTGCTCGTCTTCAAATTTAGCCATATTGCATATCTTAACTGAAAATACGGTTAGTCAAATTTGAACCAATTCTGACATTTGACATTCTGACAGACAATGATTTTGTATGAAAACATTTACATAAAATAATAAATTCCAAAACTTGTCTCTAATAATTATATATACTACTGTCAATACAATTTTGAAAAAAAAAGCTATAAAATGACAAATATTTGCGATCAATTGTTATTTAAAAAATGTTATAATGGTTGTCTCATTAGAAGTAGCATAAAATTGTCAAATTTGCAAAAAATGAAAAAATTGGCTTAGAATTTTGAATGGGAGAAGTGGGGGAGGAGTGAGGGGGGGGGTATTTTATTGAATCGAAGGTTGTGAATGCTGCGAGCGCGTACTCCGCATGTGCTCGGTTACACACGTCAGAGCCTGTGTGCGTGTGCGCAAGCACGCGAGTGACAGCAGCACAGCAGAGTGGAGCGCGCGTAATGTCGTAGATCTAGTTGGTAGTGACAGTGTCGGTGCGCGCATTGTCGCGGCGATGCTGGATTGCCGCCCGTGAACTACGATGTCCCGTTCGAGATGTGGCAGGATCCAGCTGAAACGTCGTTTGAGAGCGCGCCCGATGCGTAAGTTGCACAATGACATCGATCGATCCAACACTCGCATCACGTCTAGCCTAGCTATCTGCCCGAGCTATCTTCCTCCTTTTTTATTTGCACACTATAAATATAACAGCGAGCGTGTCCCGCCAGAAATCACACTAGCCATTAAACAAAAACCCACATCACCAATTCGTCTCGTCGTTTGCAGTCAAACGTCCCTGTCCTTTTCGCTTTTTTCGGACACCTCTTTTTTCTAACGATCAGGGTCAAGGGGTGGAATAAGCGGGCTGCATGATGATTCACTCTCCTAATCCCTGTAAAATGTGCCGAGAGCTGACGATGCATTTCGTGCATCCGTGAAAATACTTTTTTTCTATTTCATTTTTTACCTTTCTTTTTACTTTTTCTCTCAGACATTAACAAATGATTTTTTTTCTTTATTCATAAAAATTCAAATTACAAAAAAAAAGTTTGTAAAAAAANCTTTTTTCATGCATTGAAAATTCATTTGTTTGAATGCAAAATTACAAAATTACATCGTGAAAATTGAATTTGTGATTTTTTATTTGAACTTAAAAACTAATGACAATAAAAATGAAACAAATTTAAAAATATAAAGTTGTCATTGATTTAGTGTCTCGTGTTATATAAAAGCAGTTTTTTTTTGTGTTAAATTTGACAATTAAAACCAAGCCATGAACGAATTTCACCGTTACAAAACGTGAAAGTTTAGAACACCCATTTGATGATGCAAATTTATTTTGGCTCGGGTCCCTCTAATCGCATTACCATAGGCACTTATTATCATGTAGATGATATGTGTAAAACAATGGCCGAGCAATTTTGAGAATTTGCCATTGTATCAATGAACATTTTCCATTACTCTCGTTATCAGAAAAAAGTGTCATTTACTCGCTACACGCGACATTGAATCTCATTCAATACCGCTTCCCGTTAATTACTCATTGTGCGCTCAATTCATCGCTTATAAACACTGCTTTGCTAACGAATTGTCACGTTTGATTGCACTTTACATTGTTGCGCAGGATCAATTTAATTATCATATTTTTTTTGCTTCGCCTTCCCTTCTGTCCGCTACACTGAACTTCAATTAAAATTGATCTGTTGTTTTCTTTATTTTGTGCTGTGAAAAATTGTTTGTGTGGGAAATGAATTCATGGGTTGGTTCCATTGGTTACAGCAAAGGTGACGAGATCCAGAAACTGAGCGTCATACAGTCGTTGCCAAATTTGTTAGCGGGAGACGCACAGTCATGCATCAGCAAAGTATTACCGAAGATGCAGCAGAGCCTGCCCACTGCATCGGTGGAATTCCACATAGCCGCATCGGCTGCATTCAAAACAATCCTGGAACAAAAATTAGTTACCCAGACGATATTCACACAACTATTCCTCCAGAGTATTCTAAGTTCTTTAGACAACAAAGATTTTGGTATGATAACAATTTCAAACATAATACAATTAATGCAATAACTGTAATCAACAAAAGTAACTGTAATTAATGAAAATACGATTTTTTTAGTTATTTCCCACTATTGGTTGAAAACACTACTGGACGTCATCGAACTTTTATCCGCAGACGCTGTAGAACAAGAGGTAAATTTTCCTTTTCAAATTTTATGTAACTCGTGTTGATGTATTTTTAAGTATATATTTTTTAAATTGAATTATAATGATTCATTTTAATTGAAATTGAAATTTTAGATTCTACCAGTAAGCATAAACAAAGGCCAGTTATCTCAGCCTATCAAAAGTCGAGTGATGTGTTGTAAATTACTTGGCAAGATTTGCACTCGACTGGATTCTATAACGTGAGTATGAGAAAATGTTCGAGAAAGGTGAACAAGATGGAAAAGTTTCAGTCTGAAATTTTATGGCGTACTTTTTTTAGAATAAAGAAGGAAGTTTTGCCGACAGTACTGTCACTCTGTCAGGATGTGAACAACGAGGTTCGGGCTTGCATATGTTCGCAATTGTCTTACGTCGCTGAGGGGTTGGAAACTGAGTCGACCAAGCAAATTCTACTCCCTTGCTTGGTCGACCTGGCCAGTGATGAGGATGTTTTCGTTCGGAAGGAATCTGTCCCGACGATAGTTGCGTTGTTGCCTCAGCTTCAACTGGGTAATGAAAACGTTTACTTAAAACAAAATCATGAAAACAATGCTAACAATTGTTTAACGTAATTACTTTTTTAATTACAGATACGATAACGGGGATCATCATACCACTTGTCAAAAAAATCTGCGACAATGCTCTCAAGTCTGATGACGATGTGATCTGCGTGGTTGCTAAAGAATATGGAAAACTTGCTATTGGCCTTGAAAGTAATATGGTTTACTTTATAAAATGGATTCGCTTTATTGATTTGCCATTCAAAGAACTGAATACAATTTTTGTTTTCAGAACACTTGAGCGCGGAGGAAAAGATGTGGTTTGTCAAATACTATGAACAAATTTCAAAAATGGGCAGTCCAACTATGGACAAGGAAAATCCATCAACTCAAGACTTTCTATTTCTGTAAGAAATTATGACTTTCGAAAAAATGATATTTGTATTTTGTGATTCATTTATGATGTAAAACAAGTGTCTTAAATCGAGATATTTTTTCTAAATTTAGTCATTTCCAAAAGACTTATTGAATTCGGTTGTCTTAATTCAAGATGTTTTGTTTCATTCAGCATCTTATATTTGGATATTTAACAACAATGGTTTCATTTTTAAGAAATATATATTTTACAGTTTTTCACATTTTTTTCTGTTTTAGGCAAACAAATCAGATCTCTTCATAAGGTACATCGAATGTCGGAGGAATTGTGCAATTAATATCCCTGCAATGCTTGCTTTTGCTTCAAAAACGACCGAAGGTGCAAACGTACTTCTTCCAACTCTTACGGAATTAGCTGGTGATCCTTATTTTTTGGTCAGAAAGACCATAGGAGCTTGCATTCATGAAGTTAGTTTTTTTTACTTCACAAATAAGATTTAAAATTTGTTATTGTTATATGAATTAATTATTTGTGCAATTTTTTAGGTATCAGAAATCATGAAATCTCGTTCTGGATTGATCAAAGCTGAATTGATCAAACTGCTGAATGACGATAGCCAAGAAGTATTACAAGGATTAGTGCCAAACTTGACAAGGGCGTTGCAAAATTTAATGCATAATCAGACCAACAGTCCTGGTTATGTAAGTCCTCATAACAAAATTTGCAATCCGAAACCAAAGTTTAAATATCAGTGTGATGAATAAAATGTGATTTCAGGATTCCAACTCGATGCCGATCTGCAAGGCTCTGTTGAAATGCGAGAACGAAATAGCAAGCACCAACGATTGGAGATTGTCAGCTCTGATGTGGGCGCAGCTGGAAATATTGCCAAAGCATTTTTCAAGTGATGTTATTTATAAATTCTTCGTACCTGTAGCTCATAACAGAATTTTAAATGCGGTAATTATCAATTCAAATTTGTGTTTTTCGTTCACAACAAAATGTTCGTTCATTCGAAGGGAATGTATTTTTAATTTTTAAATTTCAGCGACCATTACCAGTTCGATTAGCAGCCGGCAGAACTTTACTAATTTTCTTGCGTTACAACTTGAAGTCTCAACAGCGACTAGACATTAGAAACAAATTGTACTTGGATTTGGCCAACAACAACAATTGTTACGTTCGAATGTTGTATCTGAGGATCATGGAAGAGGCAATGACAATATTCTCATCGCACTACATGAAGGAGCATTTTTACAATTCGATACTGGCCATGCACGACGATCGGGTCGCTAATATACGTTTGAAGTTGACAACAATGATGCCTAGTCTTCGAAAAGTTCTCCGCCTTCCAACCGATAAAAAATTTGTAACAGCTATTGAAATGGCAGTGAGATCGTTGAACCGACAAGAACAAGACAGGGATGTTCTGAATGCTTTGAAAACTGTGAACAAGGAACTCGAGGAGATCCAATTGGACGTCAAGGAAGATCCAGAAGACCGGAAAAAATACGACGAAGAAGTTAAGTTGGCCGGTACGAGCAGCGCTAAGGGAATAAGTTCACCACCTGGTACTTCAGGACTGCCCAAAAAACATCCTCCTGCACCAAAACTCTGTGAGGATGCTTATCTTTTGATTCACAGTATTTAGGTTGACTGTGTTATCTTTATGGAACTTAAATATTGGTTTTTCTTTTAGCTACCATCTCTGCTAAGACTTTTGAAGATCTCTCGGCCTCGAAACCTACAAGGCAAGGCAGCTTACACTACACGTCTCCTAGTTCGAGGTAGTACATTGAGTTTTCTAATTGAAATTATAATTTGAAACAGTATGATTGATTGATCAAATTCATTTTCAGCACTCCATCTACTCCCAAGGAAAGTTCATCTGTTGGTACAGCAGGATTCGCCGACAAGCCCAAGCCAACGGGAAATCGTCGTGAGTATAATTTAAAAATGAATAATTATCTCACTGAATGATTTAATTTTGAATTCAAACAAGTTACTAAACTTTGTCACTTTAATTGCAGCTCCCACTCTGCGCTACGAAGGGCCAAAAGCGAGGTAAATTTTAGTTTCCCATTCGCATTGCAAATAACTAATATCCACTTACGTTGCTTGGCATAGTCTAACAAGTAGATTAGAGAGAATTCTGGTTGGTTCAGGATTCTTAAAAGCGTGTGCTTGCAGCTCGTCAAGTTTTGACTTGACCACTAACTGGACCAGGCTCACGTCTAACAGCATGTTATTAAGCCAGCCTTGGGAGCCTCCACGTTACTCGTCCAACGAGATGAACCCTAACTCAAGCGCGACTAACAACATGAGCATGACCGACGCCCTCTACAGGGACTACTTATCGAGCATGCGAAGTTCCTGCAACTGTTACAGCTTGGACGGCGTGCTGAATCGGTCGGGCGAGGACAAGCCGAGTCACTCGCGATTCGATAGCTACAGCAGCCTCTTTTCCGCTTTCACCTGCCCCACAGGCACGAGCTCGACGACGACAAGCTCGCCGTCGAGCGAGAGCCGTCGCGACGTGCTGCACAACTTGTTACTAACTCGTAATCAGAAGGACTCGTTCACGAGTCAGAGCCAATACAATCCCTATTGGGCTTTCAGTTCGATGCCGACGTTGCCGGGAACTCTCATGGACAAGGAGTTCATGGTCGACGCGGGGATCAGCATCCCCCAGTTGACCTCTTCACAAAGCGCTTCCAAGATCCCGAGCTTCGATTACCAGCAGAACCAGCAGTCCTGGAGCGGCTCGGACCAGTCCAAGAAGACCAACTTCGAGAGCAAAAGCAGGTGGTCGAAGCGGTACTCCATGGAGTACGAGGACAGCATGAAACAGCGAACCAACGAAGACAAGAGTCTGGACAAAAACTACATCGACTACGAGGACGGCCTAAGCGGAAACAACTGTTCGAAGATGAGCTTCGCGAACATGGTCCGGACCAAGATGTACGGCGAGTCCAACAACCTGAATCGTTCCAATTCCGAGACCGACAAGAAGAGGCTAAACAAGGACGGCCTGATGCAGAATCGAAACGGCCAGAGTTCGAAGAGACACTCGATGAACTTTGGCTACAAGCCACCACAGACCGAGGCCGAGTCGAAGCTTAAGAGGTACAGCATCGAGGTTGCCGACTACGCCAAACCCAGGCTCCAGAAACGCTGCTCCACTTGGGACTTCAACCACAACCACGAAGTCAGCACGATCCCTGTGCGCACCGGGCAGCCCTTCACCAGCAGGACTGCGCCCGCCACGCGGGCCTCCAGCCCCATCTCCTTTGCCTCCATGCTCCGACTTAAACACGGCCTGGACGCGGGCGCCAGCGGCGACGCAGACAGACACGAGCCGGACCAGAGGCTCAGCACCAAGTTCAGTTCGAGCGAAGAGGAGATCGACAAGCTTTGTCACAAGCTCATGCAGGGACATCCCTCATCGCTCAGCAGGGGCCGCGAGAGCCGCCTCCCAGTTAGGATTCCTAGGAAGAAGATTTAGTTCGAAAACCCGACCTCGATTCATTTCTTAATACCTTGAAGCATTTTTAGCTTGGAGAGTAACGTGCTTGTGATTGTTCGTTCGCAATATTGTTCTCGACATTTTTATGATAAGTTGTTGGTTACTTCTTTTGAACTTTATACTGTCCAATTTGAAGTTTTAAATTGTATAAAGAAAGTGAGTCGATGATAATTGGAATCGAAGCATCCACTTGGAGCGATACGAAAGAATTATTATCTATTTTCATAGTCAATAACTAGTTTGATGGATGAAAAGAGATCCCCTACAAGAGCAAAAGATTGCGGTATTACAGTTCCACTTTTTGAGTTTGTTGCTAACTTGAGATGCTAAAATGATGAATATTTTAAAAGGACTGTTTCGATCAAGGGAAGCTCGCCTCGTTGATCGAATTGGGCCGCGAATGTTACACTTGAAATCAGAATGAAAGTTATAAAAAGAAAACATATATATTTAAAGAAGAGACATGATTTAGATGTCGCTAGATGAATTAGTTTGTATGGCAATCCATAGTGCCATAATCGCATTTAACTCAAAAGTTCTGGAATAACGATTGAACGATTGGTTTTCGTCGATGAATCTTGCGGAATTCATTTATTGGATGTAATTTTGATTCACGAAAAAGTGCCACGAACGCGTTTGTGTTTGAAAGTCTTTAATTGACATAAATGTATAAAAACAGGGTATTTATAAGATGGTTTCGAGAAACAAAAAAAAAAAAGGAGAAGAAGAAAAACACTGTCAATCATTTTTGACACAATTGCGAGATGAGATACTTTCGGTTCCGTCATTTATACTTTCATCGAAAAGAGAGATCGTTATAATTAGAAAGGCTGCTAGTATAAGAGAGTATTTAACGTTTGTAAGTCGAAAAACGAAAAAAAGTGCAAAAAGAAAACCAAATTTGTCTTATTTTTTATTGGTATAATGTTAAAGAGAAAATATTTATTGCGAATGAGATATAAAACTCCGAGTGTATTTTCTGACAAATTTGGCCTACGATTTGTTATCTGAATGCAAATGTCTACGACCAGTTACTAAAACCAAAAAGTCTATCCAGAATTCTATCAACTTTCAATGTTGTCTAAGAACAAGAAAATCCTTATTGTATATTTTTTGTAAAAAAAAAAACACAAACTGTAATCGCTACTTGAAGTGTTTTAGAGATGTTTGGTATGAGTTATTACGAACATTATTATATTCAGAACTTATAGTATGAGTGCAGTGCGTGGTTAAGAAATATCCAACTGAACCAAACACTCGATCGGACCAATTTAATCTCCATTAGAAGCGTTAACTTGTGCTTCATCTCACCAGGCATTTAGCAAGCATTTAGACTGCGCAGCTTAATTTCCAAACTAAATATTAAACTATCGTTTCAATGCATCCGCGCAGAGGCAAGCGTTCGAGTGCGCCAGTTAAGAAGAGGAAATCCAAATGAGTGCGTGGCTCGTAACGAACACTCGTAACCAGGTTCCAGCGCAGGGAGAAATGTCAAAACTTAATCGATCGGCGGTGCGTTCAGCTTCATATCCAAGAATCAATTAATGGCAACAATTTTAATGTGACCTTAGACTTGACATTTCGCCTGAAATGAAGCAACACCCTTGTAACATATATGAGTAGTCATAGATTTATACATAGCCGGGTAACAAAGATAGATGTTATTTATTGATTGATCGATTGATTTGCAGCTATTGCAACTAATTTGTCAACATGCCTTGAAGAAAACAAATTAATACAAAGGAAGCTATTTTGTGTGCGAGCTGTTTTATAAAGAAGCTATTTTTGTGAGAGAAGAAACGTAAAGAAAGGAGTGAAGCAAAAACAAAAAAAAAGTAATAGCTACTAATGTACTTAGCAGATGTTAGTTGAGAGTAAGAAAATATGTTATTGATTTACAGATGCCTAAGATATTCGATTGCACTGAAAACAAAAATTACCTACTGTTAGAGCGTTGCAGTAGAGCGCATCTCACCTTTTAGTCCCTACTCGAAACTGCGACCAACGATTGGAGGACCTATAGCTTTTCAGACGTACACGCGACGCTTATCTTCATCGAGTGCTGAGATATCGGCTGTTATTTTGTATAGAAAAATAAAGAATAAAATAAAATAAAGAAAATCTACGAACAAAGCTAAGACAAATTTCGTGCCAGAGAGAAAGAAATTATGACTCGTTACACTGTGCTAATCGTCGACTGTTGCATTACACGAAATAAAAAGTAACAAAAGAATAACAAACTCTAAATGATATTACATTGTTGAAACAACGGAAATATGCGTTTATATATAATAATTCTATTTATGTACACCTCGATAACTCTCGTACCATGTAATACAGATACCAACCTCGATCAAATTTCTTTCAGTGTCTGTGAAACGATACTTTGTCAAGATTCTCACTCGAGTCATTGTTACCACCGGTGTAGAACTAATTTTCCGTGCCTGTCTGAGAAGTTTGGTATCATTTTAAGAGGAACAGTATTATACAATTATCGTTGTCATTTATTTTGTTTCAACTTGTCAAATTTGGGTGCATTTTTTTGGGGGCCTGAGTTTTTACAATCAGGGTAACTTCTCAGCAGGTGGTGCGCCATAAGTTTTGTAATTTGTTTGAATGAGTTCAGTGAATCGATTCTGTGCAAGCTGATTGAGTTCTACGTAAAGACGTTTTGTACCATGTGAGATTGATTCAGTTCCGAGTACTCATAGATGTATATTTTGTTGTTACAATTGAGAAAATTAAAGAGTACGATTTTGAGTTTTACGATGACTTTTCTTATCCGCCAGTTTCCCTCGGTTGATAAATTTTGTTGAACATTTCATAACGAATGGAATTACAAGATACTATTAAAGCGCTATTAATTTTCATTCCAACATTTTGATAACAAACGACTGATTAATTTAGCTTGGCAGAATTTGAATGATGCAATGAAACTTTGGGAGAGTATTGATTTTGATTGATCAGACCCCCAGCATTGTGTCTATCAGTTGGAATAAAAATGTAATGACAGGGTGCTGCTCAGTGAGATGTCAAATATCATCGGGACTATTCTGGTGTAGTACAATGGCTAATCGCGTGCACCCGAATAATGTACGACATCACGTAAATGCACTAAAACCGTATTATAACTTTATTATACCAATTCATGAAGTTTCTAAGATTTAATCGCTCGAGATTTATTTGCATGTTCAATGGCAAATTCGAGATATCAAAGTGTGCAAACTAAAGTAGCTCATTTTTTACAACACTTTTCCCACACGGAAAATAAACATGTTTTCTTGCGATACGTTATCCTTGTGTTTTCATATCCGACGATGTTTTGACATGTGTCATTTTGCCCGACACTTTTTTTTTCCTGATCTCGCATTGATGGGAACAATTTTTTATCTTTGCAATTTTTATTTGATCAATCACGCTGCAGAGCAAACTCATTGAGAATCACTTTTATCAACATAGTTTGAAACGCCACTGCGCTATTCTGATTCAATAACATTAATACTGGGCAAACAACATGAATTAACAAAATTTGCATTAATTAAATCCAGTTGCAAGATCAAATTTAATGAAAATTGTGAAGCGTCAAATTGCCGCGCTCAAATGAATTTGACTAAACAAATTAATCTGCCCGACCAATTAGGTACTCCTGAAGTGTGAATTGTAAATGTTTGTATGTTTACTTTGCTTGAAAAAATACATTTTTTCTTTATTGTACAATTGCAGTGGAAAATAAAAATGGAAAAATCGTGTGCGACGCCAACTGAAATGTTGCATCGATTTTCCCAAGGGTCTTCACCGACTGAAAAGAGATAAAAATTGCGATCAAACAAAAAGTTTGAATATCGTACAATGAGCAGTGCGCAGAAAAAAGTTGAGATTCAAAAATTCATGATGCCTTTTTTACTCCGTGGATCTCACTTTTTTTTTATCATTCGCGAAAACTTTTTTTCACGCTGGCGCGGAAACGATTTAACGTTTTCTCTAAAGTACTGGGGCTGTTAAAAAATCGATAACACAGTTTTTCAATCAAGCGAATTTCAGTGGAACAAATTTCGCTGCAATAACAATGTTTGAAGTCACAAAAGGAAGTATTAATTTCAACTTTCATAATAACTAACGAAAAAATCGAAATTCAAATCCCTCTCTCTCTCTCTCTGAAGTCACGCCATCTACTGAAATTCATTTTCAGGCGAGGTGGACTGAGGTGGACACTAGATAGTCGAGTTTCCAATCTCCACTTGCTGTTGTTTTTCGGTTGTATCATAAATATAAACACGTGACAATTGCTCCCGGCGCGCCGCGGCTTTCGCTCTTATCATTTAATTATAATTTAATCAGACTTGATAAAGAGTCACAAAAAGGGGTGCATAAAAAAATAACTCTTCTAAAAGCAATTATGGGATATTAAAAGTATGACAGGAAAAAAAGGTAATAAACCACGCTGCTTATAGTTTGGAACGCACTTTTTTATTTATTTTCTACTCTACAACTGTATGAGAATCAAGACTTGCACTACTACATGTTGAATAATATATTAAATGATTTGCTTCTCGTTATACGCGTCTCTTGTCCCAGAACAACCTGGCTCGTTTCACAAAACTCCTTCAAGTTTTTTTTCTGATAAACTTTTGCATGCCCTATAATAGTTCAGCAGTTAGATTAACTTCTCCTTAATTAGGGATCCCTTTTTTTACATGTCAACAGTGGGGGAATAAAAAAAGGCGCAGTGACACAAAATTCAAGATGAATATTCAATCGACAAACAAACCAATAAAACTGTCAGTACCACATTTTTCAGATCATTCCTGGCGCACTTCCTCCTGATCCTGGAAACGAAATTTTTATTTCTTTTTTGCTTTTGTCACGGGAGTCTAAATGTATTTACAAAGTCAACGCTGTGCAACTGAACAAGGGCCGTGATAAACAGAACAAAAAAATGGTTTCGTGGTAGACCCACTATTTACACAGATGTCGTACATTAACATAACAAAGTATGTGTCTTGCTTTGTCAAGGGACCTGAAGTGACAATGAGGATGTGTCGTCGAACTTTTCACCTTCATCTAGTTCACCATTTTTATATCCGCACAATTGTGTCAGTCGTACAGGAAAGCAAATTTCAGTATTGAAGAGAGAACAAATTTATAATCAAATAGAAAACTGTATTTTTGAAATTTTTCTTATGGCAATTAAAGGGCTAAGGAACGGATGCAAATTTCAGCGACTTTGCATAATTGAACGAGCTAAAAAGCAACTTGAATTTTCGGTACGGGAAAAATAAGTTTTTTCAAGTTTGAAAATTTGCAAAAAGAGTGTACCAAAGTAATGAAAACTTCCTTGAAAAAAACAAAAAGAAGTTAATGAAGATTTGCTATCGCTTATAATGAACACGGAGTTTACATAACATTAATTATTGCTTGCGAGAAGAGGGGATTTAGCAAAATCTTAGAGGAAACCTTTTTACAATGTACTTTTGTATGTACAATGAAAAATAGCTCGCCTGGATCAGTGCCAAAAATCATGAATGATCTATCACCCAGCATGTCACGCAGATCTCCGCACGTATAATTTATGTACAAACTCGACTGTTGCAACTCAATAACACTTGGCATCCTTATCCGCTACAAAATCTACTCTACTGGATATGATTCCTTGCACCCCGCAAAACATTTGATTTTCCAAGTCCGTTTATAAGTGTCTGTTTCTTTGATTCCTGTTACTGCGTTTTGTTTGATTTTTGTTTATCCATTCCATTTTGATGCACTTTCTTATCGCCTAACTCTCTTATCGCAATTCCACTTAGCACTAATGATTATCGTACGAATAAATAATTCAGTAGTTAATTGTATACCTTTTTTGTTAATTTTTTCTGCAATCACAAACAGGTCTTTGTTTCGATGCTAGTATAAATTTTCATCTGACAAATAAGTTCTTCTTTTTTTTTTTCATTTTTATTCGAATTTTCTAGCTTGTATTTTTGAGTTGCAAGATGGTGTAAACGGTGCGAACCAGCTTGACGTGAAGGAATTTTCTTATCGCTATTTCGAAAGCTGTGTGAAAATGATGATTCAATTCTGACATTGGGAAACCGATATCGGAATTATGAACTTATCTCCTCTTATTCAAATCGTGTAAATATCGCATTGACATTAAAAATTTTTTCGTCCTCGATAAATGAAATTGCTGTACAAAAAGGTTAATAGAAAAACAAATATTTGTTTACACATAGATAAGGAAGTATGACAAAAGTGGAACAAGTGTTGGACGAGTTTGACTTAGATTTCAAATTTTTCAGTTTCCAAGATGAGTTGCGATTGGTGAGCACGGTCAAGCGGTCTATCTTCCGGTACATTTTTATCGGAGCCAACTCGTTCGCTTTCTGAGATTGCGTTCGAGAGGTTGCAGTACTTTCAAATGTGAGCGCATGCACGAATGATTGTCCGACGGATAAGTGTGACGAGGACCGTCTAAGAGTACGGCTTGACGATGAAGAACAAATTTTGCGACACGATCAAGACCAGCAAAAAACTGCTGAGAAAGGAGATGCAATTGGTTTTAAATAATTTGAGCCAAGAGGATCGTCGACGACAATCAGAAGCCGTGCTGCGAGAACTCAAGCGCTTGCCTCAATACCAGAACAGTAGAAAGGTTTCTATTTATCTCAGCATGGAAGATGAAATCAATACCACCCCCATCATCAGGGACATGTTCAAAAATGGCAAAGAGATTTTCATCCCTAAATTCAAAGGTAATCAAAATTTTCAATCATTACAAATCCAATACAAATTTGAAATGAACTAACAAAATGAATAAAACCTACACAGGCAGAATATGAATAACAATGAGAAAAAATTGTTTTCGTGGTTTTCCTTTTTATGTGAATAATTTTTATCATTAACTGCAGATCAACATGAACAATTGTAATCAATTATGCTGTTTACAATTGTAAATATAATGCGAGTTATGTGCAATTAGAAGTTGTAAGTTGAAACAGTTATTTTCACGTTTGTGTAGGTCTTTGCATTTCAATTACCATAGTTTATCTACTATGCGAGTGCAAATGTTTGTTGGCTTAATAGATGACATTTTGATAGACCATTAAGCCACAAATTCTAATTCAACAAAGAAAATAAACAAGAACAACAAACGTCCGGACCGCGGAAACAAAAATTGAAATACAAAATTGGGTTTTCGATGACAAATTGAATTTAATCGAACTGATGAAAGGAACTGAAAAATAGCATTTGAAAATTCAATATCGGGTGCAATTTTTAAATTAAAAATTGGAAGATAAATTGGAAGGTTATTATAAATTGAATAAATCGTTGAAATTCGAAAGAATCGCAAAAATTGCAATTTCAGGGAAAATGAAGACCGCGGATTGATGAGAAGAATGTTTGATCGACAGATAAAATGATGGAAATGGTGAAGCTGTATTCAATGGAAGATCACGAGCGACTGCCAACGACGAAGTGGAATATCAAGCAGCCCTCGGACAATGATATACGAGAGAGCGCTCCGGACTCTCGGCTGGATTTAATTTGCCTGCCCGGTCTGGCTTTCACGAAATGCGGCAAGCGATTAGGTCACGGCATGGGCTACTACGACAAGTACTTAAATATGTACGTGTCAACTCAACGCCACCGGCCTTACCTTGTGGCTCTGGCGTTCACCGAACAATTACTTGACGACGTTCCGACCGACCAGCACGATTTCAATCTTGACTTGGTGCTCACCGAGCACAACTCCAACTCAAACTGACGAGCTCGAGGACCGTCACCGCGAGAGCAAACTTGTTGATCCCTGTGTACACCATTTTGCAGCTAAAAAGAGGAGGAGAGGCTCTTTGGCACGCGAAATTATGCAATTAAACCTTCGTTCGATTGAGCAAATACCAAAATTTAGGATCGTTTAATCAACTTTCTTTTGTATCTTTTTGGTTTATTTTTTGTTCTTTCAAAAGTCCTAATTTGTAATTTTATAACTAGGATAATTAATTGTAAATTTGACTAGTCAGCGTACAAGCTATCGTCGTTTTGCCGTCGAACAAACGGGATTGGTTTAAATTATGACAAACGATGGAACGCACGTCGGAGTACAAATTTTCGATGCTCGCTTTGACGTGCCTCCTCTCTTTGACACGCGAAAACAAAGTTGCTTATGCCAATACATTCGCTACCCTACGCGCTCGCCATATCGACCTAATCTACCTCATATTTCTACGCGTTATAAATATTTCATTTCGAAGACCGGGCTGAAACGATGAGGGGGTGGAGAGGGGATCAAACAAAAAATTACAAAGCTCCTCTCTCTCTCGTGATTAAGGCTCCTGCGTTACATTGCTTTCGTCATTGTCACATCTCTCGAATCGCCGCGCGCTCAACTGGTCAAACGCTTTGTCGACGAAGAAACAAGAAGGT
The DNA here is from genome assembly GCA_025266255.1 of Trissolcus basalis. NCBI lineage: Eukaryota > Metazoa > Arthropoda > Insecta > Hymenoptera > Scelionidae > Trissolcus > Trissolcus basalis. The sequence continues at coordinate 16,385 of JAAMPD010000824.1, forward strand.
TTACAAATTGTCATGCACACTGTTTGCAGCTATACGAGACTCCCCCTTGACCGGGCTCGCTGAGTGCTCATCCAAAGTCACTCGAAGCTCGTAAGAAGTCGCTCGTTGCTTGTTGCGCTTTAGCAAAATATCAGTCTGTACATATACCCGTACACACACATGCTCATAAGCTCGGCAGTCTCTTTGACAAACACAAAACGCACTCTCGCTCGCGTTACTTTGATTAGCAGTCGGTAATTGATTCGCGTTACAAATAACGATTCAAGTTTTGCGAACGTTTCTCAGTCTCGTCTTAATACTAATGTTCGTTCAACCCTTCAAGNGTTTTTTTTTTTTTTGTCATTTCTCTTGTGAGCTTCAAATTAATCACAACTGACAGTCATGAATCGTGTAATTAATGTACGACATTTCAAGAAACAATTTTGATTTTAATTGTTTGTTTCAGAGAAATCACTCAAAGGGTTAAGACGTTAGAAATGACATTTTTTTTATTGTACGTAGATACCTTTTTATACTCATGCATAAAATACTCGAATTTGTTTTCAATTGAGCCCCATGACATAAATTTTGTAAATGAAATCCTTTGGTTACAAAATGTTTGGAGTTTATAGATCTCGTGTTACTTATGATGGACGATGTACCTGGACGTGAAAATTATTTTTTTTATTTCTCATGCTATACATTTGCATTGAACAAACGTTTCGATCGCTTGATTGATGGTCATTTAATGTTGAAGTGCGCTTTACTGCGAATAGTCATCGAATTCGAAACGTTGTAAAGGCGCGTACACTCGCGTACAAATGTTCCTGCCATATCGATTGAATTGTGCTCACACCGCACCGCAATCAAAGTGACAGTCATTTATCTCAATTAAACATTTTTTTTTTTTTCATGGATCATTAAAATTCTAAAAATCCCTGTTATTTTTGTATATCTCATCATTCGCACAATAAAATTGTTTATAAAACTTCTAAAAATTATTCCTTCTTCTTTATTTTTGTATTCCCATAAATAATTCTTACGAAATTGCAACTTTTGTACCCAACTGTACTAGGTGTTCAATAAAACTGACGACAGTCGAAAAATTGTACAAAAATTATCTCTTGTCATTTTTTTTCTAATATAATAATTGATTGTTTTTTTTTTGTTTTGTTCTCTGTCCGTGTTTCTCACAGCTCGGCAAAGTTGTTCGCGAGCAAATTGCATCTCGCAGTGAAATAACAAAAGTATTTCATTTCCCAGAGGTTTTTCCCACCCGAAGGAAAACTCTTCTTCGGTTTTTGATTCGCTCTCATTGGCAAAAGTTTGATAAGAAATGGGATTTATCAATGTTCCAAGTGGATTTTGATTGTAAAATATATGGCCTCGCTGAAGATACATCAGTCACGCTGTTGTCAGCTCTGTTTCACCATTCGTTATCGTTTGACAAGGGCTATTTTGCATTTCGGACAAGATTTAGAGTACTTAACTTTACCACGCCGAATGTTATTGATGAATGACAAAGCTCGCTGTTCAATTTATGATCACCCACCGTCAGATAACGACAAGAAAAAAAATAGTCTCAAAATTTTGTTCGCAAGACCAACAACAAAAGATTCGTTGTCGATCCTCAAGTAAGAAATGGAAAGCTTGATGAGTTAAAGAATGTTAGGAAGTTGGTAACTCATCAGTTGGTATGTCGAAAGAATGTTTCAACGAGAGGAGAAGATAAATAAAAGCGCGCGCGCGAGAGTAAACAAAAAGTAGCTCCAATATTTGAACATAAAAAATAAATAAAGCACTTTCATTTTAATTACAAAATGTACAAAAAGTTCGTTAACACCTAATTTGTGAACTTATCACGTTATACAAAACATAGAAAGAAAAAGCTATAAAATTATGAAAGTCGTAGGAAAAATAAATAAACTTAGAAATCACAAACGAAGGGAGAAAAAAATGAGGGGAGGGAGGGGTAGAAGAGGATACTTTGGCAGTGCTGTTTGAGCATCGCGTTCCGATGCAACGTAAAGCAGATCAAAACTGTGTTCTGATCTTAATTTGATATTCAAGTTCTGCTTAAACTGTTAAGTACCCGAAAAGTTGTCGAGCATACATTCTCATTTATATAATCTAGAGTTATATACTTATAAAAGTAGACTCGTTGGAGAAAATAAGCGACAAAAAAGACGTCGGTGTATAATATCGTGATACCCATATGAAAAAGTATATAATGTCCCTCAGTCTTTGAACAGGACGCAAACCCGGCACTCAACTAACAAGTACGAATTGAGCATCTTTTAGAAATCGTCGTTGTAGGAAGTGTACGCATTGATTATTCGGTTGAGATCGCACTCGTCGAGGAGCCGAATCGGTGCGTCAATATTTATCCAGCTAGACTATCGTGTTTTGATTATTACAGCGTAAACTTCATCGATTCGTATTTATTCGGGCTCTATGTACATGTTTTGATTGACGATACTCGGCGCACCAGTTCGGCCCACTTCGCACTCACGAGGGGTAAGTGCGAGCGAGTCAGCCTACGGGCTTTTCACTTGCCCGTGAAAAAATCAATAATTGCTGACAAGCGAAAGTCAACAAGACGCTATCCAGCCCTCGCTCTCTCTCCTTCTCCCGGGACGCTTCCTTTGATCTCCATGTCCTTGGAAGAAGTAGGAACTCGCTGCCAATTAACACTAGGAGGTTTCTTCGATGGATTTACGTACCTCCGGGAAGTAGAAGTGTTGCGAGCTCGCGGGCTGCGGCGAGCTGCTTATGTAGCCCGGCGAGGGCGACTCGCTCTTCTCCAGCAAGGGCGTTATGTTCGCGTAATTCGCCCCGTTTGTCCGCGTCGCCTGCTCCATCAGGATACTCCGGTCGATCTTGTAATACTCCTTGCCGCTTCTTGGACGAAGCGTCGTTGTCACTCCGCGACCTCCCAATCTGCATATGAAAAACAAAATCATAAATTAAAAATCAAATATTAACAGGCTAATTTATATTTACATTTTATATCTTGGAATTTAAAATACAGCCATGAGAATTAATGTTAAATTTATGAAACTATTTTAACTTGAAAATTCAAATTACAATGCGAAACCTCTTGATCATTTTCCATCCGGAGTATATAAATTTTGTGAGTTAACATTTGTGGAGTAAATTTTGTAAGTGAAACATTTGCAAGTTTTAAATTGGTGACTCGAGTTAGCAAATTATTTTCAATTTTCAAATTTGCATAAGTGAAATTAACAATGGTTAGTAATCTAAAACCGTGAGCTCAAGTGGGTCAAAGTGCGCGCCGCAGTTTCATCTTTCTTTTGTTCCCCGGCAAAAAAAGCTGACTGAGCAATTACGCTCACGAATCCTACACGTAATCGTTTACTCTCCTCTCTGTCTTTGAAAATTCGATCCGAGGGTAGATATGTCAGCGTCAATTCTTTTCACATGTAACTTCTCAATAAAGCGTATTCCAGATTCAGCGACTCTTCGCATTAAAAAACAACAGAACGTTTATTTTAAAAGATGCAACTAATGTTCGAATCTCAATTTGATCCTCGGTGATCCTTCATATTATTATTATTTCTTTCAAATCATATACCGAACCGTTTAATCGTGTTAGACTTTGGCGATCGAGTTTACGCGCAACTTTGCCAACATCGGATATTTGATCAGCAATAGCGTTCGAGTGCATTTTATTGGTCACTTCCGCTTATAAAGTTTACAAAGTTATTTCATTTCTTGCCATGCGATGGCTTTTTGGATTGGCAGACCGAAATTTGGTTCACCGCACAAGGTCTCGACTATTTATCATCGGAGCTTTAAGTGGAATGTCAGAAAGAGGGAGACAACAAAAAAAAAAAAAAAAAAAGAGCCCCGACCTGTTGGTTATGAGCAGTAAATTTTTTTACGATCGAATAAAATGAACAGTAATTAAATCGTCCGACGCGACTGAACTTCCACCGTTTCGCAAAAAGATTTGTTCCTTCGGAGGCGCCCGTCGCGTTTTCGGAGTTTTACGACAAATTTCTCACGTTCCCGAAAATTAGATCTGGAGACCGATTTACATATTTTACATATTTTCATTTGCCTCTCGCGATTCGCAGCACTTTTATTTCATTTCCCATATGAATATTTATGCGAAATCCAACATGAATCCTGATATTTCATATCGACTTGAAATGTTTGGTCGAGATCTTTCCGGTTCCTATACTTTAAGCCAAAAAATTTATTACAACATTTCACAACACAATTTCAACAAAAAAGGATGCACACCGATTGTTAATCAAATCATCCTTACTACTATCTCAGAGCTTAAATCTATAAATTAATCGTTCGGAATTCTGTGCAGCAACGTTCATTTGAAATTAATGTAAATCGATACTTTGTATTGCTCCAATTCATAATTGCTCGACCAAATTTAATGGAACAACTTGTAACTTCGAAAACTCCTTGATTCGTTTCCAATTTATATCGCAGGTTCATTGATTATTCATTGAATCGCAATTTGTGTTTGATTATAATAATTAAAATCATTTTCAAAATGATCATCATTTTTGCGAAATGTGCAACACCGTTGGCAACTATTAGAAAATGGATTTTTTCCTGCAGTCTCATTTTCTCTTTTATTTATTTTTTTCATTTTACAAAATCCTACCCAATCAGCTAATGTTAGTGGATGTAAAAAGGGCAGCCATGCCAGAAGGCTGAGAACGTGAGAATTATTGAACGTGGGCTTTTCATCAAAACTCGGCGCGAAGTTGAGCAGACGAAACAATAGGCGTTTAATGTGTGTGACAAAGTTCAAGAAATGATGTCGCCCTTGTCTGACATTCTGTGCCACACGCGAGTGCTTCTCGCAATCGTACATGCTGTAAATTGCAAATTGCATTGTTTTATTGCGTGTTAAAGCAGACGCGAGCATTAAGATAACACAAATGCTTACACGTTAAAGATAAAAGCCGATGAAAAAGAATGAACAAGGTGGGAGGGGGGAAGAGGGCACACAGGTCGTTATCACGCGGAGAATTAAAAATTACATCCCATTTTTCCGTTTTAATTAAATGATTAAACTTGTTTAATTAAAAACATCCGCGGTCGAAAATTAATTCGAAACGTCAAGACTGTTGGAAAAGTTAATCGTAAATGTTGATGCTTTTAGCTCTCAACTTTTGCTTCAAGTATGATAAAATTATCGAAGGAGAAACATTTTTCCCCCCGGTTTAAATAAACTCAGAAATTCAGTAGCTTGTAATTTAACTTAACATCAACGTCGAATTTTGATGTGGAAAAACTCATTAAAACACAAACATGACTTTCGGATTTGATTCCCTGCGTCCCGGAATGATATTCAATTTTCAATTGAAATAAAGAATAATTTCAAAGTTCCATTTCCCACCCCTTTTGCGTTGCTCACTTCTTTTTATCTAACTAGGTTTTTCTGTTTGCATATTTTACTCGCATTTTATACAACGAAAATAAAAGGGGCAAAATAAATATAAAAAAACTAACCGGGTTTGCCCGAGAAATCGAATCAACGTTGCGTGAATTTCGGCAAATGTGGACGAATTTGTTTCAATAAATTTCATGTATCAAAAAACATTAGACGGATTGGACGAGGTAAAAAAAATGAATTGCCATCGGGCGTGTGTGGAGAAAGTCCGCCAGGGCAGAATGAATTGAACTTGAAACAAAAAAATTCCCATTCGCGTCAAACATTCGCCGGACAATTTATCATGAGGATCATTTATTTAAACTCATGTTTCATCCCTACTGCCTTGCACTTTCCCAAAAAGTTTGTCCGAGCTTGAATTTTGCGCTCGATGCAAATTGGCGCTCCCGCAACTCGAGCCTTTGCATTATGGATGGGAACAAAGTAATTCGACATAATTACTCGATCCGATTCTTGTAATAGTTATCACCCCCATTCAAGTGGTACCATCAAATTCCGCGAATCCTCCTCGTCAAAATCCTCCGCTCAACTGCGGTACCTTTCTGACGACCATGATAATCAGAGGGATTAAAGACCTAAGCTCTAAGGTCCATGCTCACCTAAGGTTGTCCGGTGTGTCAGAGGACGAGTGCGACGACAACGAAAGAGTTTCGATGTAATCCGACATGTCGGACGTGCCGCTGCTGGTGCTTCGGGAGTCGACGTACGGTACAGCCGGGGCTTCCGGGCTGCTGAAGGTCTTTCTCTCCTTCGGCAGGATGTCAGGCTCGGCAGAGGATGACTTCGGTGGCATCACCTCAGTCTTGCGAAACTGAAAAGAAATTTCCCGCAGCGGGTCGGTGCATTTGGACTTCCTCGGGAGACTCGAGTGGTAGCAACCAGGCAGGTTGTTTTTCAGCGGTGTGGAGTACCCGTTAACGCGAGACAGAGGTTTCTGTTTGTTCTCGAAGAAGTCGGTGCCGAAGTCGATGTCGGCGATGATGCTCACGCCGGAGTCGTTGCTGCTGCTGGAGTCTCGGTTGTGGCCCGACTTGGATGGCACTGAGGAGGATCGTCGAATCTTGATGGATTGGACTGGTTCGCGCTTCACTGGACTGGTTTGAGGGTCCTCAACTGGGGTCAGTTTCGTCTCCGAATGGATCGCCGGATTGGACGAGGCGAAAGACTGGCTGCTCTGTTTGTCAAAGCAGTGCGTCGACTCGGCCGAGTACGACCTTTTGCGTAGCAACGCGCTCGTTTCGAGGGTATCGCTGAGGAGACGACGTCGGAAGTACGGACTGGAGAGCATCGCCGACCCGGGAATCCGGTACTCTGAATCAGATCTTTTGCGAGTGCCCTCTAGCGGGCTCATGCGAGACAGCGTCGGGTTGCTGGAACTCTTGGCACTACTCAATCTCAAAACATGCGGAAGGACGTGATTTTGTTTCTTCGGGCTGTCCTCCTCGTTTTCCAACGTCGTGTACGGGGTCTCCGAATCCTTAACGTGGCCGCACTTCTGGCACACCGGCTGCTGTTCCGGTACACTTTCCACTTGCTGTTCCTGAACTTTGGGTTGGGTCTTCAGGTCCTTGCTGTTCTCATAAAGATTGAGCGACTGCTCGAACTCGATGTTCGCGTAGTTGTTCGAGTCCTGTTTGGTCTTGGGTTTGGGCGGCTGGTGCACCTCGACGTTCTCGTAGTTGTTGTTCGTCGCGCGCTGGGTCTTTCGTTTGAGCGTGGAGTCGTCGTGGAAGACTATGATGTCGGCGCTCGCGTCCACCACGGGCATCTTGCCTTCGCCTGATAACTTGACCGGTTGCACGGTAACCGTCGTGGGTTCAATGCCCGCGCCTCGTCTGCAATATGGTAATACGAATCCCGCCCAGCTCATCACGTTGTGGCAGGGACACGCGCTGGGCGTGCGACTGATTGTGTGTTTCGAAGGGCACCCGCACTGCTGCATCGCCTGGGGCGTGTCGTAGTTCGGGTAGCTGCTCTTCTGGTTCTGCATCGCCAGGCACTGCTTGATCTTCCGCGGGGTGTCGTAGTTGTTGGCGGCGGCGAGCGCGGCCACGTGGGCCGCCTGGTCCGACGCCAAGCGCTGCGGATAGATCGTCTTCGGGATGTCGTAGTTCTCGAAACAGGTGGAGCTGTTTCGCGAGTTCTGCAGGCAGCCGCACGCGGCGTTCGGCAGGGGCATCGGCGATTTAATTGACTGCTTGCTGTTGGACGGCTTCGGGGGACGCGGCGGCAGAGCAAGGGGACTCTGCGACGAGCGACGCGACGACTTGAGCTGAGTGCAGCCGTGACAATCGACCTGCTGAGATACCGAGTAGTCGCTGTCGTGGCTGCTGCTGCTGTACGAAGACAGGGAGAGACGGTCGAACGCTCGGCTTGGCATGTGCACCGATGCACTCATCGCTGGCTCCGGACTGCTGTTACCTAAAAGAGGAAACAAATGTCACAAATTAGTATCAATTTCTTTTTGTATTCTTTTATTTTATGTCTCGCAAATTTGTTTCATTACTTCTTTTTATTTCATTTCATGCCCTTTTTTCATTTCATTCGATTTCTTTTTATTCATGGTTTTGTTTCATTTCAATTCGGACAAGTTTTAAACAAATTCAACTCTCTTTTTTATCCGCCCTCACTTTTTTTTTTGTTTTGTTTAATTTACTTTTGGGAGACTTTGTTGCACGGGACCAGCGAGATTTAATTTCAATGAAACGAAAGTGGACTTTAAAATGGGATCCAGAATCTGAGCAACGATAACGAAAACAAAAGCCGCACCAAGTTAACGCAATGTTTCAATTGTTAATTTTCACTTTGTTTTATTTCGCCATACATTTTAATTGTTAAACTAGACAAATATTTTGGTTGTTATGTACCCGGGGCGAAACAAACGTGACAAGACCTTTTTTGTTATATACGATCGAAAATGAAGTTCCGGCGCGTACAGCCGGAGTTTATAAAAAAAAACGTAAAAAGAGGCGTTCGTCCGTCAAAGGCGGTTTTTCGTTCAATTAAAAAAAAGAGTCAAATTGGCTTCGACGAGTATGGATATAAATTGAGATATAAATACAAATATAATATTGTACGAAAATAAAACAACTTGGGAACGTTTTATCCGTCTTTCTGATACTCAACTTTCGTTTTAATTTTGTTCAAATCATTTCATAAAAGTTGCGAGGGTTTTAATTTGTGTGAAAGGTTCATCGGGAGAGGAATCGAACCGAAAAAAAGCAGTTCAGGTAAACAAATGGAAATATAAAGCCCCAGACGAGACGAACGAAAATGACAACGATGTGAAGCGACATTACTTATTATCGAGGCCCGAACAAAAAGCGCCGTCCAGTTGTAATAACAACGGTTTTATTTCTGAAACCGCGGACGAAAAAGCACCGGCCAATTTACGTACCGCCGTCGTGCCAAAGCTCGCTGGGTCGCTAATTGAAGGCAACCGCAATCACGTAAACTTCATATCTTCGCAATTATAACTTTGCTGACACAATTATCAACACTCAAAATAGAGTCCTGGCTAAGTGGCGTCGCCGGCATCGATTGCCTTCTAACAATTTATACCCTGGCAGCATTTCAAGAGTTGAGAGAAAAAAAATTACTTTACAAAGTTGCTCATAATAAATGAAAAGTGTTTGAAAAAGTTGGGGTTCAAAAAAGTTCTTCAAAACGGTTCTTTTTAAAAAGCAATTATTAACAAAAAAAGGAGCTGTTTGGAAAATCCAATTAGTATCAACAAAAAATTATTGCCGGTAATAAACTAAATTCCAATTAAGTCAGAAATCATAAAGTTACAACAAAAAAGAGTTCGAAACAAAGTTGAAATAAAACTGCGGAAAAAATTGTTGTGATTGTTAAGAAGTCGTACCAAAGGCAGAATTGTTAGTAGCAGTGGCAGTGGTAGAGCTTTTGGATATAGTGCCGAGTTTGCTGATACAGCTGGCGCAGCGGTCAAGCATCGGCGCCTGTTGCCTCGTGTACGACGAGCACATGTGTTGCCAGTCGTGTTGCTGCTCTTCAGAAACCGAGACGGAGTCTCGGCTATAGTCGTTGTCGAGCTCTGTGAGAACAGTCTCCTGTCGGCTCTCGGTCGACGACCAGATGACCAAGTCCTCCTGTTTGTACTCGTCCGAGTGGTCCTCGTAGGACCCGTTGAACAGCGTCGAGTGAAAGCAGTCGCTGACCCTGGTATCCGACCGAGAGAACTGCCTTCGCGGGCTGTCGGGGGCGATGCTGGTGAGATCGGCGGCAGTACAGCGACCGGTTCTTTTTCTCGTTGCCAATTTGCCCTCGGCGGCCAGGTGGAGGGTTCGCACGATTTCTTCTGCCTGGTCGGTCTTGAGCACGTGCAGGCCCTCGCCTCGACCGCACCTCGAACCGCCCTCGAAGCAAAACCGACCCTCGATCACGCCGTAACGACGCAGGTGAGCTATCTCCCAGACGCCGACCAGTCGTGGCGGCACGCCCACGGCGATGCAAAATCGGTAGTCCTGAATGTGGAGGTACGCTGGCCCGGTCGGCAGTTTCGCTTTTGAAGGCGCTGATGATATCAAAATCAAAAGCTTTTGATCTGAAACCAAATAGAACAATTATATTCCTTAACGTGTTATTTTTTAATTGAATTTCATCCGTAACAATTGGGGGTAATTGGGATACTCGAATGAATTTGCTCTTTGAAATTAATGTGTGAACGTAATTTCGGTGGCACATATTATCACTCGTGTTGTAATTACCTTAACTGCTCCTATTATTTATACTGAGAATATCAAATTGCAATATATTTTGTAAGAAATTAAATAATGTAAAAATAATTCAAATAATTGTATAGCAGAATTTACAAAGTGATTAAAGCTTTAAAGTGTGTGATTCGAGCCGTTCACATTTCAAATATTTCCAAATATTTGAGAAATTTGTTAAATAAAGGTAACATATTTACCAAATGAATTATTTTCATAACAATCAGAAAAACATGTTTATCCTCGTTGGATTGTTGCATTTTCTCATTATTTTTTTACTGTTGTAAAAATTGATTGGATAAAAAAAAACGATGGCGATGATATAAATATAAAAATAGATATAAAAGTGATGTAAATTTACCTTCCCCTAGATTGTTAGATATCTTGACCTGCCACTGTATGAGACGTTCCCTGGTATCAAAAGCAAGCACGACTGTGACGTCCTGGCAGATTATGGCAATAGTGTTCGACTCCTTGTCAAGGGTGAACCCACTTTGTACTCCAAGAAAATGTTGTAAGCTCAATGACGCTTTCGTCTGACCCTGTTTGTACCTATCCTTGCAGTCCCCATAAAGTTGCAGATGCAAGCAGTCTGCAATTTTAAGTTGCGATCTCTTATTCACAGTAATGACATCCAAAGATAAATATATACGACAGGCGATACGTGATAGAATATCTTTTTTACCAGGAGGGAAAAACCATATTGATAAACAAAAAATAATGGGTAACGTTAGATGCGACAGAAAAAGGATCTCCGGAATTATACATTCCAGCTTGGTACGTTATTATGAAAGTTTACGCGCGTCCTGCAGGTTGTAATTATAAAACTTGTTACTTGATAAAGATGTTTCACAGACATTAAAAAAACATTAGCTGCTTCCTCTTTGATGAATTTTTAATGTTAGAAATAAAATAGATAGGAAAAATGTCACGGAGCTTTTTATTTTAATAGGACGTTTCGTTTTTTGAATGACAATCGCCAAGGCAGGAAGCTTTAAAATGCGCTCAAAATTTACATTGAATCTCGGCGTAATATAAAAATCGTCAGCCGATTAATAAAACATCTGGCATATTAATTACACCAAGCTGGACTTTTATTGGCGTTGAAATTGCCTTTTGCAGGTTTCTTCCACCCTTTTTTTTCCTCTCTTTTCCCCTTTCCAAACGAGTTCTGCATAGGTGAACGTAAAGTATGTTGCAAAGTAAACTTTGTAAATCAGTAGAGTCCACAGCGTTAACTCAACTAAAGTAACAAATTACAATCTGTTTCAGGGCAATCTAATTGGTCTAACTAACCATGACCTGTTTTCAGGTAAACTGACTTAACTAAACACACCACTACCGTCAACGTGTTTTCAGTCAAATTAACCGGTTTAATAAACCATCGTCTCGAACCAATCTGGATGATTGCATTTTTCATCTGCTGATTTTATCAATCTCACTTATTTCGCTGCACTTTTGCTACCAAATCAGTTCAGAAACAAAAATTACAACATTTCAAAGTTACCAGACAAGTTGCTTGATTTACACAATTCGTTTTTGAAAAATGGCTCGATTCAGTGCGGCCAAGTTTGTCACCAAAGAAAATAACAAGGATCGTATTATAAATAGAAACCACAAGTTTCGTCCCGAAAAATTGTATCACATAAATTCAAATTCCAACACTCAGGACAGCCGGGAATCTAAAAATCATAAATCATAGTTCAGTGGAAGTTGAGGCAAAAGCGCAGCTAAATGTGGATTTAATCGTCGCTTATTTTCTTTTTTCCCTGCTCGCCGCCCGAACTCCACTTTCGTCTAGCAATTAAAGACATTAAACGAGATCTAAAAAGCCGCTTGCGAATCGCGAGGACACAAAGTTTCGCAAATTCTGCAGTACCGAGCGAGTAAACAAAACGAGAAAATCCTCGAAGGAGCGAGATTGCGGGGAGCAGGAAAAAAAGAAATTCTCATTGTAACCAGGTAAGTAGGATGTCAAAGACGATGATGCTCCCGATCCCTCGAAAGCTTCATTAAATTATCATCTAGCTTGGAGCTTTTGTGGCGAATTATTTGAATATCAATTGTTCGAACCGACTCGGGTCGTTTTCAATTATGATAATAAAAAACGTTGCGGGGGTAATTAGAATCCTCAGCCGTGAAATCGAGTTGCGTATCAACGTCCCCGATGACAAATGTCTTCAAGAATTTGATATCTCATTAAGATCGAATTCAGGCGTCGTGTTTCATCGGACGAATTTCATCCTGATAAATTGGCTTTCATACAAAACACAAAAATACCTAAAACAGAAAAAAGAAAAACACAAAGAGTGAAAAAAAAAAATAACAGAAACAAACTCGTTGTAAAATTTGTTCAAAAACATGAGGGCTTTATTTTTAGCATCTCGACTTACTTTGCGGGACAATTTTTCTTCCTTTGACCAATTATGAACGCTTTTACATTGTCGACTACAAACATCTGTTCAGCGTCACGAGCAACGAGCGTTGGCTCATAGATTTTTAACAGTGCAGTTACAGAGTTTGAATATTGATACTGATGGCGGTGATTAAAATGCACTGGGCACACGTGTCGATTGATTATTCAATCTTTTGTCAAAGTGACAGCAGGGCTGCCATTAAGCGTGGCCCGAGTTCGTGAAATTTCCAGCCTTCTGTTTTTCTAACGCCGAAACATCTGTTTCCGCGAAACCTCAAATGTCAGGCCGCTGAATAAACAGCAATAAAAGTCGCGTGACAATTAGTTTTGCGTTAGGGCGCAAACTGAAATCGACTTGGGGGAGGAAGCTGAAATAAATTAAACCTCCGTCGCAATTAAAATTTCATCCAATTAATCAACTTTCATAATTGAGATTATAAAAAGTTAAAAAATATACTTATCTTCACTCATTAAACAAAATTACCGAGGTTTTATCTCGAAGATTTTTATTTTAATAAAATAATTGAGTCCAAGCCATGATGATGCATTCGAAACGGTTTCCGATCGCTTATTTATTTCGCCTTTCAATGTTTTAATTTCATTTAAATCTCTGACTCGTCCATTTGTTGGTCTTTATTTATTCAGCTTTGTTTGTCATATTTATTTGCGTTGCAGTCATCCCAGATTGGTTCGACGCAACAATGTTTGGTCAATTTTGATGCGACCGATTAATTAGCTAATCGATGCCGTGTGCGACTTGAGCCGGCGACGATACTCGAAACCCATCGGTGTTTGACATCAACGTTGACCAAGAGACTTGCTTGTCGAAAAATTACGGCCTCATTCAAAATTGCAACCCCGATGAATAATGCAGCAAATCAGTTCGGCTTATCAAGCCAACCGGCAAAAAGGCAAGAAGGAAAAAATAAAGGATGGAAAGTTCATTCAAGATTTTTGTCTCTTCTTTTCTTATTAGGGTCGTTCACTCGACGCCAGTAGCATTGATCAAAGACAATGAACTTATCTCATTTGCATCTAATGTCCCCGGTAATATGCTGGGACATTGAATTACAAAAAACTCGCGAGCGAATTTCACGCTGAACTTACCTGCGACTGGGGACAATTTCCTCATCACGCACCATCGTGATTTCCACTGCAAAACACAAAAACAAACATTTGTCATTTCAATTTTGCCATTCATATATTATTTCACTTCTATTTTCCATTTCAAATATATTTATTATTATTGTTCTGTTTATTTATTTCTAACCAATTTTTTTCTTTTTGCAATTATCGTGTTATGTTTTTGTGAAAACGAGATACAAGATTTGGCATGAATCAAAGCGCCTAATTAAAGAAAAATAAATCCACACGAAAGCCAATGTTATTTTTTTTCGTGTATAGCGAGTGTTTGGCCGGTAATAAACATGTCAAAGGAGCACGGGTAGCAAGATAATCAGCAAGGAACACTTGGCAGAATAAATAAACAGCGTGTGACATAACGATAGCGCCGAATTGTCATTTTTTTTCATTCGGCGCACCGATTGGTGGGCCTCCCCCTGGCCGTGGGGCTGCCGACGAAGACGCCGGCAGGGTAAACAAAAGCGACAGGACAAAGAGGCGAAGAAGCACGCGCGCCGAATCGAACATCTTTCCGGGACAAAAATATAGCCCGAGCCCGGCTCCGCATTTTTGCACCTCGAGACGAGAGATGCTCCGCAGAAAATTCGCCATGCATATTCAAGACTTCACGGTCACTCTCGAGATGCGAGTAAACAATGAATTCAAGAGGCATGATAATAACCACGGACCCGAATTCTCAATTTTTGCAAATAAAAAAAAACCACTCAATCTTAATCGTAATCTTTAATTTTTGTTTTGCAGAAAAACAAACAAACAAAAATAAAGTTTCAGGGAAAATAAATAACTATTTAATTTGAGAGTGCAAATTTTAATGAAGCACCGTTTGACCTTGACAATTGTAAACAACGAGTTGGGTAAATGTAATAAGAACGAATGAAAGTGGAAAAGCCGACTGTCGGGGACCTGACAAAGTTCGCGAATTCGTGCATGTTTCCCGGCGGACGCGCGCTCACCTTTTTGCCGTCGCGAAATTTGACGTTGCCCTCGATGATACAACTGTTATCCACCATGGCTGAAGGTCACTGATCTCGTAACGATGGGTGGCACTTTTATTTCCTCCGTTTTTGCCCAATGACTCGGGTTACATCACGCGCACATCAACGGCCCGGGCTCCGCGCGAGCCTACGCGTCGCGCGGCCAAATCCATACTATCGCCCGCGGCCTCCCCACGAAAGCCGACAGCCGACGGCCTACGCGACGCCATCTTGCCGCTCGTCTGCCTCCTCCACTCGACCGACCGCAACGCTACGAAATTCGCCCGCGTGCGCGTTACAACCCCTCGCGTGTGTGCAATTCCAAAAAACTATTTCGAATTTCAATCAATTGCTCCCGAACGCTTTATCCTATTTCGTTTTTGTTTACCAAACTCCGTATTGTAAACAAATCCGCCCGCTTTGTAAACAAAACCTTTGCCAACATGCAAACAAACGTCTCAAAACAAGTCCAGATGTGCAACTTAATGTTGCAAAATCCACAATTTTGTATACGTTTTCCTTCTTTTTTTCAAAACTGTAACTTGCCTGTTGTATTGATTATTCTTTCTTTTTTTCAAGGTCATTAGTGTTTACGACAAACCAATCGGCGAAGAATTGGGTTTAGAAAAATGGTGTTTTATATTTTTGCGATTATAGAATGACTTTTGATTAGAATCTGAAAGGTAACAATTAAGCAGGGGGAAAAATGATATTGAAATCCGTAGGGATAAAGGAATGTAAAAGTGTGGTGGCAGCGTCACGATACCGTCGGCGCGTGCAGCTGCCGACGCGCACAGATGTCGGTAGAGGATTTTGTACACGCGAGGGGTTGGAGGGGCGCCGAGCGAATCGCTCGATTCCACCCTCTTTGGATCCGAACGAGCACCTGCATTGGATACTTGCTGTTTGGCATAGGCGCTCGTTCGTAATAGATAACCTGCCGCTTCCCCGTTGAGAAATAATACCGTTCGCGGCATTTTGGGATATGCCACTTTCGCGGCCGGCTCGAACGGCGCGCGCGGCGAAAGTGTGATATCGCTTAAAGGAGATAGTTGGGTTATTGACCATCAGGGGTGCGAATACGGGGGGTGGCTTAATGTCTCGCCTGCCTATTCGGTTTTCAGCGTTTTCACTTCCCAATGCTTTAGTTACATTTACGCGTTCAGTTACATTTTCATTTAAATTTACCCCCCTGACAATTCGTATCTCTCTCTCTCTCTCTCTTTTAGTTTTTTTTTTTTCGATTAATTCGTTCTTTTGAACGAAAAATCAAACAAAATGAAATGTTGACACGGCATCTGATAACATTGGAAATGAAAATAAACCGTGTAAATAAAAGTTGTAAACAGGTTGTTTATTTTTGCTGTTTCGATTGTCACGTTGTTTATTTTTGTTTTATTTTTGTTGTTTAAAATGAGTGTTAACACCGAAAAAGCTTTGAGATGCAAATAAAAATCTACATTTAATTGAATGTACATCAGCTTGTAAACAACTTGTTCCCTTTTTTTGTTACTGTTTTTACACAAAAGGTAACGCGAAAATGAACTGTGAATATAATGTAAACATAAAATATGTAATTGGAAACGTGAATAAAACTTGTTGATCGTTCTTTTTTCGCGGACGCAAATAAATTATTTAAATATAATCTAAACGGAAAGTCTGAATGGAAAACAAAACATAGGATTGATATTGGATTTTAAAAGATTACTTTTTTTTTATTTTAGGTTCTTCCACGAGGTAAATCCTGCAAGAGTGAATGTATAATAAGAAGCTCTGTGTCGCACCCCCGCAAGTCACAACAAGGACGAATTTTCATTCTAATTCGACCGAACAAACGAGGAAAATGCTCGTGACCTTTTGTCCGACTGAGACTCCGAGTATCTTCTTATCTGAAATATCAAGAGGATTCCCCACTTGACGTAATCAGATCTCGCTTAATGCAATCAAGCGTATTGGAATTTTAGGCTTAGCCTACAGTGTGTGAATTACTCTTCATTCAATTGTATCACATATCTAGAGAACTTTCTGTCCAATTTTTTTCATTGTCAGAAAAACCGTTTTTTTTTAATGAAAAAAAGTTTTCGTTTCAGATGCCGCTATAAGGCGACAAGAAATTTTGAAAGCCTGGATTTGTGTAAGACGGTCCAGCCGTCTTTGTCTAGCCACAGGACAGGAAGCGGATAATAAAGGAATTGACTCGTTAAAGGAAACACCTCAAAGAAATGGTTTCGTATTTTTTCAGCTTTCGACGGGTTTGATAGAGTGTCGATGTTTTACTTGGAATTCTCCGTCAAGTTTTTCATGGAAATAAAATTTGAGAAATGCAGAAAGAATGCGCGCAGGATATAAGTTTGGACTACTAAAGAATGCAAGGTTACAAACAATTTTTGGCCTTTTTTTTTAAATTTCAATTCTGGTTTCTCGTTTGGTTCTCTGATTTCTCTCTTTTTTCTTTCAGATTTGTTCTTTTTTTCTGAACAACAAGTTGAACCTCAAATTGCAGAATGAAAAGATAAACTCATGTTTCATTATGTCCTGTGATGGGGATAGAAAGAAAATAAATGTTTGGACAAGAATCAGTCAATCAGGAAGATGTCCAAGCACACTCTGTAGGTAATAACTACACATAATTATTGGGAGATATCAATCTGAAATATTGAATAGGATTATTAGAGAAATACTATCTGTTTTGGGATCGATACATCAAACTTGAATGGAGCAGCATGATCAAGTATTTTATCTGTTTAATCTGAAACCACAATAAATGTATCCCAGATTTTCAACGTGAGAGGGTAATATAGAATCGAGTTATGAATTTGATTACTTCTCGGCAACCGAAATGTTCAAATCGCTCGTGATATTTCGACTGTGTGAATATTTGTGCCGCGAGTTTGATTTGATTATAATCTACACTTTATACGAGTTTTTGTATCTTCAATTTATAAAACTTTTATTTTATTTTATTTTATTTCTTTTCAAATTTTTCATACACTTTTTTTCTATTTATTTTCTCTGCTTTAAAAATTGTTTCGTCTCGAGTTGATAAGAAAATGTTATGCCCAATTGGTTTTTCAATTACAAACAATATATTAGCATAAGTGGCATAAAAAAGGCATGTTAGAATGATCAGATCGCATTTATCTTCGACAATACAAACATTTGTCACGCGGCAACTGGAAAAGATTTACGGCAAGTATGTTTGATAGGATGTGACAAGATATGATCAACTTTTAAGCTGCGACGAACAATGCCGACCGGAAACACAGGGGTTGAATAAGAATAAAAGACGAATCAAAGCAAACAAAACCTCCGTACTATTTCTTTCTGTGATCATGTTAATCGGTTTCCTCTTTTGCATGTTAATTATTAAGACAAAACAAACAAACTCGTAGGACTACCGTTTCCCTCGCGTCAAACTCTGTAAAACTTATTTTTCTAGAATTCTCTCTGGGAATTGCAATTTGAACGTCGAATTCGATCGGTTTTAATTTGTTTGATAAACAGTTTAGCGTTTGAAATTATTGATAATGAAATTTGTTTAAATTTAAGTTAATTATCATAAGTGAAATATTTAATATCAATGAAAATTCTGTTTGACGTGTTTCATTCACTTATCTAATTACAATATTACAATGTGAGTAATTGGTTTTGTGCGATTAATATTGGCGATGGTAATACTTGTATAATCAAATTATAATCCAATGGATCAAACATTATAGTCTATTAATTTTCATTTTTGAATTGACCGCTTACAAATAAAATTGACAAACTGGACTTCACGTTATAATTTTTAACGACTCGAATCAACGTATGAATTTTGATCATTAGAAAAGTCAGTTAGATGTTTGCCCCGAGATATTATAGACAGAAAGAGTATGAAAAGTGGAAAATCAGACAATTTAGAGTTGAGTCACGTTGAGTAAATGATCTTAAACGATGAAATTCATAAGGTGGGATGTATTATGCACATATAGAGGAGGGGAACGGGAATAAAAGTGTAAATTCAAGCCAACTCGGTTTTCAGTAGATAAAATTGTAATTTAAGAAATGATATAACAAAATAATAAACGAGTTTGATATAAAATATTGTTGTACTTTTCAGGCTGAGACGTTGTGTTTTTCATCAAATCTTTGAAAACGAGAAACATCCCTTTTCAAGAGAGTAACCTGAGAGAAGCCGTCACAATTTAGATCATAAAAGTAGACTAGAAAAATAGACGAGACTTTTTGTAAAAATGTTTGACAGATATAAAACATGCTTTGAGCACGTGTGCATCCCCATGGTGACATCTTTGCGTGATCAATCATTTTTTTATTTTTGATTTTTTCCACGGAAGAGCAAATTTTTATCGCGTTGACATCGGGAATCATTATTTTTCCCCCAACAGATATAAAAATACATATTAATCACCGCTGATTCCACCATTTTTCCTCGAGTTAAAAAAAAGATTCGGACTTAAGTTTAAAGATAACATTTTTTTTTTTTTCTTAAGAGAATCAGCAAAAAATACAGACCACAGTT